>PVIC010022454.1:0-27661 GCA_004025085.1 Thryonomys swinderianus | reverse complement strand
CACAGCTCTGTTCCTTGAGCATCTGTGATGTTACAGAGCTCAGGGGAGCCATACTGATGGCACATGATCAGTAGGACCTGGAGAATAAATATTTAGGGTCTCTTGCTAATTTAGAGGTATGGTTTAGAGGTGCCCAAGGCAATGTAGCTCAGTGGTTTACACAAGTAATCCACTACTCTCATTTGGTTTCTTCACTTACCTGTCTACCTTCACTCTCAGGATGGTGCTTCTACCCTATCAACCACTGGCATGCAGACCCTTAGGTTAGGGCTTGCTTCTGGGAAAACCCTTTAAAATAGTGCCTAAAGTATGTGAGAACTTATTTTTTATGAAGAAAGATGAGTTAGTATCAATCTAAAATTTATGTGTCACCCACTTGTTACTAATCAGCCATGCCATTGGCTAGAATTTCATGTATTTCCAGTCCTATAGACCGTCTCATGGAAAAAGAGAAGAATATTAATCAAGTTGATGTAAGACCTAGGTTATCAGGCCTGTGGGTCTCACATAGTGGAATGTGGCCTTCAGCAAACGACATACTGTTTTAATTGTGATTTCTATATCAACAAATGTGAGGATAATTTCATGAGTGCTTCCTAGAGATGCTGGAAAGCAGTATCCTCTTTCCAAACAGAAACTGTATCCTAGTCGTAGTCTTCTGCAAAAGACAACCCAGATCAAGGTAGAGACCAAACAAGAATACTGTAAAGTCAAACTTCTGCCTTACATCTGTTTTTTTTTTTTTTTTTTTTTTTTTAGACAGGGTTTCACTTTGTAGTTCAGGCTGGCTCTGAGCTCACTATGTAGCCCAGAAAAGCCTCAAACTCAGTAATCCTCCTGTCTCTGCCTCCCAAGTGCTGGGATAACAGGCGTGACCCACCACACCTGGCACTGTGGTATGTGGTATTGATGGCTGGTGGGTGTGAGTCTCCACGCCCAGCATTGTATGTGGTTTCTGGGAATCGAACTCAGAACCTTGTGCTTGCGAGGCAGGCGCCGGAACCACTGAGCTAACCCTCTGGCCCTGCCTTACATCTTTTTTGTACGATACTGAAAATCTAGACCATTGCTTAGAAAGTTGTTTGAAGAAGTATTTACTCAGGGTTTCTCCTATATTATCTTCATTAATAATGCCCCTTCTCAAAAACCCTTAGTAAGCAAGGCTATGTAGATAGTACTTGGCATGAAGATTATTTTGATCTGGATAAGAAGAACATTTCTAAAATATAAATCACTTATCTGAGGTTACCCTAACTAATATAAAGCAGATGTGAATTTACTAAATAAATTTGCTAATTGAAAAAAAAAATATATATATATAAAAGAAAGGGCTCAATGGATGGGTAGAGGTAGGAGGGAAAGAAAAGGGAATGAAAAAGGAGTTAGATATGCTGAGTACTTGTACCAACTCCCCACAAGGAATGTAAGCATTGTACCAGTATTAACACATGTATACATACATGTACTAATAAAGTTAAATAATTCTGAAGAACAATATATCATAAATTTTATAGAGCAGAAAGCTATGTAATATATAATTTCCAGAAAGTATGGGAGAACCTAAGGCTTTTGGAAACAAAAGGTCACTTTCAGACACGCACTGTAAATGAACCCTCACATTATTTCATGTCCCTGTAGTGGTCATCTGTGATTTCATTACATTTTATCAGCTTCTGTTCTAATGTGGAGACAAAAGATTTCATTCTAAGTGGAGGACTGGCAGACTAGGTAGTACATCATACAGAGTTGTCATTTATCTATTGGATCTATTATCCATATTTAATGTAGCCCATTTTTGACTTTTAGAACTTCCATAAAGCAGAGCTCAGCACTCCCATTCCCAGTGATACCTACAGAATGTATGTGTATAAAGAGATTTGCTCCTTCTCTTGTCTGGATGGAACAAGTACATGTCTGCATCTTGAACAGCATCGAGCACGGGCTGCAGTGCTTAGCGCCTTCACTCACTGCAAACCCATAGATAAAAGAGTATCTGTTAAACTTGATCTTCAGCAGTGCATGAACCATCTGTGATGTCTGGCAAAAAGTCTCCCTAAAGCGGGAATACATGACTCAGTAAACAATTTCATTTTTCTTTCGACCATAAAAAGTACCATATACTGAGGAATAGTATAGAATATATTTTAGACAGAATGAATTCAGGAAAATTGATACTAAAATCTTGACAGACTTTCACAACACTAATTACAATTACTTTACTATGAAGCATTTACTAATGTGTTAAATTATTTTCCAGAGTTCACAGATTTTGTCACTAAGGTTCTAAGACAGCTTGTATGACAAAATAGAAAACCCAATTACATTTGACAAAGGAAGTTCATTACTTACTAGTAGTTTAAGAACTGTTCATTGTGAAACAGAATTTTGTAACAGTGTAAAGCTGGCTGTCCCTATCATGTCCTACTTTTACTAAATTTTCTTGTTTATACTACACATACTCTGATGATGAATGAACAAGAGTTGGGGTGTCTCCTGTTCATAAATACATGACTCTGGTTTGTAAGTAGATCTAAGATAGAATTTAGGAGATTAATACTGAAATTAAAACATTCATCCAATGAACTATCAGTACAGCTCCTTTTTCTTATTTTTGAAACAGGCATCCCAGGAGTTCAGCAGAGGCCTGGAACCATGCATGGTATTGTCCCATGTTTTATATCTCCTTCGGGTCATTACTTTTATACAATGCGGACATCTTAATTTTCATTTGAATCTGTACTTACTTGGTTTTACACTTTCCAGATTTGTTGAAGCTCTGTTTCACTATTTAGAAAATAAGTATCTTTGTTAAATATGGCCAGGTGGTGCTTAATGATGCGGACTCCTGAGAAATGCATTTTAGGTGATTTCATTGTGGCCAGAACAGTGCAAAGTTTGCTTTCATAGACCGAATGGACACACTGCATGCTCTGGTGATGCAATCTCATGCACCACAGCATGTTGCTGTCCCTGGTTGGCAGAAGTCATGATGTGGCATGTGGCTTGGCATAAGTATCAACTCATTTAATGAAGTGATAGTCTATTAAATGTGCATTCTAAAGTCTGCAACTAACATTACAATGAAGGAAAGGAGCATGTCCACTCCCCTCAATTTATGTTTGTCCATGTATAATTCCATCTCGATGGCTTCCTGTGTGCCTCTCACTCCAGCACCCTCAGGCACCACTAGTGTGTTTCCTGTTGCTTTAGATTGATGAGTACTTTTGTAACTTTGCAGAAATGGAATTAGGTAGGACATACTCGTTTTTGCCTAACTTAGGCCACTTAGTATAACTACTTTGAAACTTACCTATTTTGTATCATATATCACTAATTCACTTCTTTTCACTTCTGAGCAGAATTTCATCTCACGGATATGTGCTTTATTTTTGTAATAATCTGCTGATAGGTATTTGGGTTGTTGCTGGTGTGGCTGCTACCAAGGAGCTTCTTTGAATAATTGTAGTTCTAAATATAAGAGTCAACATATAAAGTCTAAAAGAAAATAGAAAGATTAGTGACTTTTGTTTTGTAAAAACTTCTTGATTATGAAACAAAACCCAAAGCTGCTGGTGGGCATGCAGAATGACAGGGCTGCTTTCAAAAACTATTTGGCAATTTCTTGGCTGTTACTCTCAACCTGCCATGTGACCTAGTGGTTTTATTTGTAGGCATTTCCACAAGAGAAATGAAGGCGTATGTCCTCATTAAGATTTATAGATTTTTGTAGCTAAAATATTCAAAATATGTAGTTGATGTTAAAAGAAAATAAACTTATCTCAATATATGGAAGCTAACATTTCAGAATCATTTAAGTTTCATAAAATAAACCAATGCCTCAAGTGATCACTCACAGTTTTTAACAAGTTTCTCTGCAACAAGAAAAGAACTTGTGACCATGCTCACTGGCAATAATTATTTTCTAAAATGTAGCAGAAACCAAGGGTTTCAGAAGTCATTGTAGAAAGAGAAAAATTACTACTGAAATACAGAGGGGGAAACAAAAGAAACTATCCAGGTAATGAAAAACAAGTAGAATAATTTTAAAACAAAGGCATTAAACACATGGATTTAGCCCACTGGAATGTCCTAAATATTTACAGTTCATTTTTGAGATGCTTTTCATAGGGCCAAGATGTGACATGAGATTGTGAATTGGGCTGACGACAGGATGTAGGTTTAATTTCTTGCTGGTAACTTGGATTCCACTTGGCTTCTTGGCATTCAGGTTGATGTTAGGCCTCTATGAGCTTTAAAATGTCTTCTAACTCCAGAACGTTGATTTTCTGATCATTTTACTTTTCACTTTATAAACTTCCAAAAAACACATTCCTAAAAGATGGAAGATTTTTGGTATCAGTGGTACTTCATAATGAAGGAAAGTTAGGCTTGTCATTGGTGGGAAGAATGATCAGTTTAAAGACACTGTTAAATACCCAAATGCTTTTTAAAGTAGTCTTGAATAATTTATAGAAAATGACCAAACTACATTTCAGTTCAGGGTTTAACAATTTGGATAAGGCATTTTAGCTCATGTTAAAAGAAAGTAGAGGCACCTTGAGATAATATCAAGTGAAATAAATCAGACACAAAAGTTTAAATATCAGATGGTTTCTCAGATATAAGAAATCCAAAATATGAGTGAAGAGCAGATAAAAACACACTATCAGAAATAGGGAGTCAAATCTTTTGCAAGTAAGAAGAAAACCAAGACATAAAGGGCAGAGGGTGGGGGGGGGCAAGGAAGGAGATGAAAAAGAAACTAAGATGTGTTATTTACATATATTAATGCCCTATAATGAAAGTAATAATCATATACTGTAAACATACACTAGTGAAAAAGCAAAAATGGAACAAAATACCAAAAGTGAGAGATACTATTATAAACTACAAATGTAGCAGACGTTTTCACTTTCTTTCAATCATTCATGTATTATATTAAGCTGTATAAGTCACACTCAAATTGACAGCTACAAAATAAACTATTCTAGAAATATGAAATCTTTATCTAATAAGTCGCCCCATATGTTTCTGGCAAATAAATAATTGAGGCTTAAAAGAAATGCTATCTTTGCCCTGGTTCAAAAGAACAAAGGACTAGTATCCTTTCTACTTCTTAAAAGAAGTCTTTGCATGGGAGATCAAGTCACTTACATTTGAAGGAAGCCAATATTAATATTTCCTTTTCATCTTACAGTGCTTAGAAAGCAGTTCAAACGATTTCTACACATCTGCAACTTAGATGTAGATACTCCATGTCCTCTAAAGATGTAATTTTAACATTTTCATGCTTTAAAAATTATCCAGAGGGCTGTCAAGCAACTGTTTGTCTTAAATCATCTAGCCACTAAGCCGATGACATCCATCCCAGTCCACGAAAGGGAAACTTGATGTGTAACAATTAGGACAGGAAAGGAAGGGGATTCCTCCACCATCTTCTCAGTCATTTCTTTAAAAAATTCACCCATGCAGTCAGGAATATAGGTAGATAATCTAAAGAACAGTTGAGCTTCTTAATTCATAAGAAAATGTGGCAGAACACACACCACTGTGTTTCTGGGGAACTGAGTAAAGTCACTAGGCAAATAGGTACCTTTCCTAGCTCTCTGCCTTCTAAGTTTTTTTACCCTGAGTTCATCTACGGTGTGTCAGCCCTGACAATCACAACCTAAATGGTTTTTTCCTATTAAAAAAGAAACACAGCAAGACAATACAATAAAACATTAATTTATCAGCATTTCAGTTGTCTTTATATTAAATGAAAAGTAAGTGTATGCATAGTGAAAAGAATTTCTTAGCTATGAAGAATACACACTTGAATAACACTGGAGAGACCAGAAGGGACTTGTGAGCTTTGGCTTTGTTTCTGCACATAGCTGCAAATTTCCTCAACCCCTGTGATTTCCATGGAGCAGCATGTGTGAACATTTAGTGTTTCCTATTTGGCAGTAATAATCTTTCTAAGTTTGACAAGATTTAAGTAATTTCAAATTGTTTTCAAGGCTCACTTTCAATTCATGTTTTAAATCGCAGCATATGAAGCATGTAAAACACTTGTTTCAATGAGAACATGACGCTTGCATTTAGTATTTACACAATATGAAATAAATCATGTCAGAATTAATAAGGTCTAATTCTATTAATGTCAGAAAAGATTAACGCAGGTTCCCTCTTCTAAGCAGACTTACCCGATACTCTTTGAATTATTCGTGACAGTGTTAAAATTAGACTAAGCCTACAAATAAAATAGGCCAGAAATAAATTGAAGTAATAAATTAAGACATTGTGTAAATAAAGGTATCTGTAATAAGAAGCCAGATTTGATTGAAAATTCTTAGCAGATTTGTCATCAGCAATACAGTTATCACTGGATCTCCTGATGATTCCAGCTGCCTCTGAATTGATCATTTTTCTTATGCATGCTTTTTAATAAATGTAATATTTATATTTGGGGTATAAAGATTTCGATGCTACTTAGAAAAGGCTACATCACAGTAAGTAAGCATGATTTAATAATATAACAAAAGAGATTTTGCTTGGTAGCTTGATTAGCTTGATCAGAGGTAACCAAATGCATTTCTTAACCTCATGTTGGTGTAGTTAACAAAAATGTACATGGATGATTTAACTTGAATTATGCCTTTTATGACCACATTAATTTCTGTTTCCCTATATAGATTGCTACTCAGAGGGAGGAATAAGGCGTCTGTTTAATTTAACCTTTCACTGAACTTTTTCTATTAAACCATAAAAAACATTGCATTCATATGCACAGAAATGTTATTATTTTAAAATATGTTAGCATTCCAACTGGTATCAAGTGGTATTTTTCCTGTATTTCTTAACAAAAATGTAGATCAAATTGAAAAGATTTTACAAGAAAGAAAATAGCTAAAATTATCTGAAAAATATGAATATCACCGTGTTCCTAATGGTTCAAGTTCTTGACAAAATATAGATATGTATTATTTATTTTATTAAATATATGTGTGTATATATAGGTAAAACATTAGCATATATATATATATATATATATATCTTCCAATTCCAAGAAATACTTCATATAAAATTTATTATAATCCAAAGGACGATGCTTAGTTTATTCATACAGGAAAAATATGACTTGATGATGGTATAAGTAAGTCATGATTTTATTTCTCCAAAACAATTGTAGAACTTTACTAAGCCATAGTTTGGAAATCATAGGTTTACCTGTGGTTTTCAACAAGAAAATGAGAAATATGTAGGTGAAATTGAGCAATGTCTAAGAAAGTTGTCTCTAGTTTATACTGTAATCACTAATGTATCTATAACATGATATATTTTTGAAGGATTCTGATAATGGTTTGACATCTGAAAATGCAATAGACATCTGCAGAGTAGATGGATGAGGTGAAAGGATTACTTCTCTCCACTGAGGGTGGCACAGGGAGAGTTTGGGTTAAACCAAATATTTATTGACATTTACCCTGATTAAAGGGAAATTCTATTTCCAAGATGGTGAGATGAAAGGATTCATGACATTACCACCATCCTCTCTCAGTTTGCAGTCTGATAGAATAGGTGAGACAAATAGATGCAAATTCATGATGATGGGAAGATGACTAAAACAATCCAATGCTAAGCACTTCTAAAAGAAGCTACAGTAATCAGTGGTCATGGCTAAGGAAATTTAGATGTGATTGCAAAATTGATCAGGGTCCAGGAGTGCTGTGTGGATGTAACAACCTGCTATAAACAGAATTTAATAACAATAATATAAGAAAATGCTGCCTGAAGTTATCTGTACATATGCAAAGAGATGATCCATGCAAGGCTCTTTGTGACAGAGATTGGAAACAATCTTGACTTTCAATAATCAAAAAGTATAAACAGGAGTAGTTGATTCATATTACATAATTAGCTAGTAATTGAAGATTACGTTTTCTAAGGCAATACTGTTCAGTTTTGGGGGAAGCTCTTCACACATTGCTAAGTGAAGATAAAAGTCAGAACTCAGAACTTTACATGGAGAGTGATACTAATTTATTTTAAATCTGCAAAAATTATTTCTCTATCAAGATATCAAAGTGAACACTACTTGCAAACTGCTTCTCTATAACAAGCATGTGTGGACATGTAACATATAGAACACACAGATACACAGCACACTTGCACACATATTTATATTTTTGTAGAAAGAAGTGTCAGTGTGCAACAGGGCCAGAGCCTCATAGTCACAGGTAGCTTCAGAGACATCAAAGGCCACGCGTGTTGGAGTTGGGTCTGTCACCTGCTGTTGAGGTTAAAGTCATACTCAGATATTGTGTTGCAAAGACACATCCTGTGTGCTGGGAGCAGGTGGGCTCAGGTGGACATGTTCCAGTCTCTGCCAGGTCTCTCAGGAAGCTGCAGACACCCCGTGTGCCCTTGATCCACCTAGGTGGCCTCACTAACACATGTAACACGTCTGTGGCTTCATCTGGGCCGCGTGTTTCCACCCTGGCATTATCTTAGTGAAGGTTAATCTTCAAAAGTAGCAAGAAGGAAAAACAATCACTTTTTCATATTTACTAGTGTCAGATTAACTAAGAAAAGTCCAGGTCTAAGACTATAACCAATTTTGGCAGGAAATACATGGGAGTATGGAGACAGAAAAGTATGAGTCACTGAAAGATTCTTACTACAGGGAAAATCCCAGCATTGCCTTAACTCCTTAGGGTAGAAGCCAGGAATTTCTGCACACAGGTGATAAAACTGAGGCACTTTTGAGAGATCATCATACAGGGAGAGGAATACTTCCAAGTTACATGTGCTATAAAAAATTACAAAATATCTAAGTGAAGCTAATAAAAATTCCCATAAAATAAGATTAAATGGCACTTATATGCATGGAAATAGCAGAGAAAATGGGTATTGTAATGTCACTGATGCAGAGGAAAGAGCAGTAATTATGAAAACATCACAAGAGAACAATACCAATAAAAAACCTTGAAAAGTACCCCTATGGAAATACAAACTATGAAGAGTCATTTTGGCATAGCAAACAGGATTAGTGGACAAAACTAGAAGAAAAATGGAAAAAATAGAAGGGCTGAATGTGTAACTTTCAGCAGATCTGTGGTAACAGAATAGATAGAATGTGAAGTGGTGCTATTTGAAAAAAAATTGTCAGAATTTTCCAGAAAACTGAAAATATGGAAAATATTGAATTTTCAGACTTAGTCAACTGACAGCTACAAAGCTATAAAAAGAGCATATGTGTATAGATGTTTGTGTAAATAAAAATGAACCTGCACACACCAAAATGGAAATGAAAGATTATTAATAAGTTACATAAATTTTATTTTGTGTTATGTTTTTCAACACTTTCATAATAAGTGCAGAGCAATTTCACTGACAAACACTAATTTAAATAGGAAAATATTGATGTCATGGTATTTGGTAAGAGTATATGGAGTAAGTAGAATTAGAAAAATTGGAGAAATCTGTATAAAGATCTATATTAGGCCTCAAAATGCTTACAGAATTGATGAGAAACTTAGCAATTCTAAATTTATTAAAACTAAAAAAAATGAACATCCAAAAGTTAAAAATCCCATTATTTTCTCTTAGTAAATAATAAACAATATATTTTTGATGCAGCCTACTGTTGGAAACCCATAGATTGAGCAAATATTTGGGAGTTTCTTTTTTTACTTCCAATATCTAAGAGAACAGAAAATACTCCTTTTACCAAAAGAAGATTACCATAGCTTGTGATGAACATGCTCATAACTTTTTCAGAGAACAGGGCAGGACATTGCCTTTTTTTCCCAGTTGGTATCTTTGGGGTCAGTGTGGGACATCCCACATTCTCTCTGTTTTCCTCTGTGAGAACTGACTACTGATTATGATTTTCTGACTGCTGCTCCTGCTACTCCAGGCATAGAGTAGTTTCCCAGCCACCTTTGAGTGTGGCTGTGTGACTAATATTGCCCAATACAACCTTAGGAGATGTGATGGAATTATATGGTTGGCTTCTGGGGCCAGGAGAAGAGCTCTCTGAAGACTCATGTCGGTGTTCACTCGGAAGCTTCACTGGTCACAGCATGGTCACCTCTGAGCTGCTAACTAACCTGAGCATGGTCAATGGTCAATGCTGCACTGGAAGTGAAAGCTTCTCTCCTTTTTCACTGGTCCTCAAGTGGTTGGAAGGTATGGACTCAAGTTAAATTAATAGCCCTTGTATAGACACATGTTCTTTAGCATCATTTATTAAGAGTATTGCTATCCTTCTGTCCTGAAATGTCAGTCACCAATGATAAATGTCTCCAACTGTGTCTTTTGCTATACTTGCATACTGTACTAGGCTACTTCTAGTTATTTCCATGAAAACTATTAAAAACCATGTGGTTCCACTTATAAGTTCATGGATCTCTCAACAATGAATTTCAGATACCAGCCTCAGACTTCCTCTTATCAGAACTAGAGAGATTGTCACATTTAAAAAATTTTAAAATCCTTCATTTGGGGTGATCCTAATGACAAGGATGGATCATATTCCTGGCCTGTGTCATGAGCTTATTGGTTTAAGTTAATCAGAATGTTGTTTCCCTAATAAATCAAACCGTGAATACAACCATTTCTTTTCAAGGAGATCTGTGAATCCTGTAGCAAATACCAAAATGGTTTTGGGGACCCAGAAATTTGCAGTTGGTGTTAGGAGTGAGGATGGTCTATAGCCCATGTGTTCTTCAGTTAGTTTCAGAGGTAGAAGTGGTTTTGGGGACACAATGACTGGATATCAAATATCAAGAATGACCTTCACTCAAATTACATTGAATTGAAATGTGATTTAGGAAGAAAAAAGATGAGAGATTAAATGTTGAACCTTTAATTCCATTAGGTGCCCCATGATATGAAACTGCAATTGTATTTTCAATCAGAGGTAAAAGTTACCAGTAAAATGTAGAAATAATGTATCTAGCTTCTAAGGAATTGGATTACTGGATGCATAAATAAATCCAGATTAATAACAAAAACAGACATGGATACATTGATTATTAATGTCTGTAATAGGAGCAACAAAAGGGAAGATGTTTTGTTGTGGGTCCTGACAACATGCACAAAGTTCAGCTACACTCAGTGGTTAGTCTTAGAACAGCTTCTACAGGGAAAATCATCATTTATGGACACACCACCCACCCGATCAGACCTGATCTCAGCCAAAGGCAGAATCAGGTAAAAATGAAAGATTTCTAACAAAGTGAATGAGGAAAGATGAAGGAACTTCTTCCAACGAATGGGACTCTTAAATAATTACTAAGAAATTAACTACAAATCAAAACTCTTAGTGCAGACTCTAGGCCTTTGGGTGGATAGAGGAAACCCCCTGCTGATCCTCAAACATCAAAGAATACTAAACATCTAATGTCACTTGAAGGGATTTCACTAGTTGTAAGGGGAGATATCAATGAGAAGCCTGACTTCAAGTCCCTGCTCTTGCAACTAATCAATGTAATGACCGATGCAAGGGACAAGGTCTCCCATACTGATCTCTACCTGGGAATCTGAGGCCTTGTTCCCATGCATAAGTCAAATGATCAGGGGTGGAGAATTTTCTGGGACTTCTAGACACAAGACTCCAATGAAGTATGGCTTGGGAGGTGCTCACAGAGGATGTAAGTAATTGGAGGAAAACAGGGGTACAGAGCTGACACACAGATGTTGAGGTACAGTGAGGAGGAGATGGGACATTCACATAGTCTTTAAATGAATTTATTCGGCCTCCTTTATCTGAATGTACTACAGAGATAAATTCAGTGTCTGCCTCTGGACCTCACCTCTAGGCTAGGATTGTACAGTGAAAACTATGCAAATTTACTCTTCAGTTTTGATTAGACACACTGAGTGTCATCAGTGGAATCCATAGGGTCTGTTATTTTGAACCCATAGGGTCTGTCATTTTCTCTCCTGTTGGAGAGAAAAGTTCTGCACAACATCCCTGTGTCGACAGTAGAAAAACACTTATGGTAAATCTCTGACATTACAACTTAATAGTGACTGCAGATTCTTTAGACATGAAAATTTCCACAAGAGGAAAAAAAATGCTAGCTTTCTATTGGGCACTAATTGAAACTGCCCCTATAACTGGATAAGTATCTTAAAATACGTACATCTGTCATGTCTTATGTGACACCAGAATTTCCCTAATAGAGTGGGTAATGCCCAGGAGAGCTGTACAATAAAAAATAATCTGTACAGAAGCATGCTCTTTGATTGGTTTTCTGCTGACCAGTGAAGACCTGGTTCATTCACAGATGACAGTTTCAAGATATATTGATACTAATGTGCTTGGAAAATCAGCACAATAAGACTGGTGGATGGAAAGACCAACTGAACATGATAAAAACTGACTAGGTCAATGGGCTGAACTGCTTACTGCTCTTTTTGTATGGTTGGAAACACTGTACAATATTTACAGTCTTTATATCTGGATTTTTATGGACTCATGGTCAATGGGCCATGACCCCTCCAATACATGGCCAGGTAAAAGGACAGCAGCAATCTGCATTGTTAGAGATACATGCAAACCCAGGGGCTGACTCAATGGAAATATTTATGGGGATAGAGGGCTACATTAGAGTAGGACCTGCTGATGCACATTGGAGAAACTCCTTTCAGGATAAAATATAATTGGTAGTAGTGAGTGGATGTCTTGGTGCATGTTTGAGTTGGCCACCTGGCTCCCTGAAGTGTGTGGGCCTGGGGAAGATGCAGTGATGCAGGCAGGGGCTTAGCCTAGACAGACTTCTCTCTTTAAAAATATCTAAGGTACCATATTTCAATATGAAGTTATTTGATTGCAAAAAGAAAGACTTGAACTGCAAGTGATTATGGGCCAAATGCTCTGAAACAATGAGCCCACACTTGGGTTAGATGGGTGGCAGTAATCCTGAGAGGTGCAGAGGCATCTAACACCACTCTGGGCCTGACTTCTGCTCACTGGATGGCAACACAAATGCTCAAAATACTGCAGAGGGGTGAAGAGATTGTACATCAGACTGAACCACCACATTACATTTCTCGAGACCAGTGAATCTACTTTTAACTATTGAGAATTGGTTTTGCATAGTATTGCAACTAGCAGTTGAAACATTTGTTATTAAAACTGGAGGGATACAGGCACAGAGGGCTGAATGATATGCCCCATCTAGGCAGAGTCTCTCCCCCTCATCTCTCTGATCTTCAGAAGGAGTTATGCTGGGATAATTATACAGTTTTTCCCACTTCACTTCAAATTTCTTTTTCTTTTTTTTTTTTTATTCTTTATTGAGTGGTTCTAAAACTAGAGCCAGAACTCTCAATTTCAGCAATTTGGATAATCCCTTAGCAAGAAATTGTGACTGTATCTTTTTTTTTTTTTTTTTTTGAGACAGGGTCTCACTTTGTAGCTCAGGCTGGCCCTGAGCTCACTATGTAGTCCAGTCAAGCCTCAAACTCAGCAGTCTTCCTGCCTCTGCCTCCTGGGTGCTAGGACCACAGGTGTGAGTCACCATGCCTGGCATGGTAGTGTGTGGTACTGATTGCTAGTGGGTGTGGATCACCACACCTGGTATTGTTGTATGTGATTACCGGGGATTGAATCAGGGACACTGCACTTGCTAAGCAGGTGCTGGAACCACTGAGCTAAATCTCCAGCCCTGTGACTGTATCTTTAAGTTATTCTTTTGGAATCATCCCCTGCTCAGTACAGGGGAGATAGCAAGCTGACTCTAGGTAGTTGCCTAGTGAGTGAAATAGCTTGCCAGCTCTGCACCCATGTGACCTTACTCCACAGAAACAGTACACCAGGAGTGAGGTGCTAACTACTGGCTAAGCCTTTTTTAAAAATGGGAAAATTCTAGTTGAATATAGGTGAAAAGAAGGCACCGTACCTGAAATGCAGGAATACATGAATGATGCAACAAATCAAATCCACTGATGCCTCACAGGAGATTCAAGTGACAGATGATGTTATATCTCAGGCAGCTATACGAAGTATCTGGAAGAATGAAGCCAGATATTGCCACTTGTGCTCTTGGAAGCTGAAGAGGCCTCATGTTGGTTTAAAGCGTGAGCGGCATCACTCTGTGAAATAATCTGATCATATGATGTGAGGACAAATGGGAGCCATTGTTAGCCATGGAGTGGGGGTCTGTTCACAGATACTATCTTCCGACTCCCACACTGTAGTTGCTACTCTGCCACGTAGGGGGATAATGTAACTTGGGCATTGTTGGCACAATTACAACTCTGATGCCAATGGTAAAATGATTTAAAGAATTTAATTAAAGCCTCCTCAAGATGTAAGATCAATGGAAAATGACTGACTGGGATAGAATCAGATTTACTTGACAGCAAATCCCAAACAAGGTAGTTCTCTACAAGTTTATCATTACGGCCAAGAAAAGAGAAAGATAGCAGGGGAATGAGTTATCAGGTTATTTCCAAATACAAAAACTTATGTAATGGGTTACTTGTTTCTTTAGATCTGTCCTTACCTCCTCCAGTGGAGGCAGGTTGAGACTGCTGTTGTATCCTTCATATAAATGTTATACCAAATGTTGGTGTTCAGGCAAATGATTGTAGAGGGACTGGGCCAGTGTCTTGGGATGGCTTGTACTATACAGAGGTAGCCTGATTAAAAGAAAACTCTTTTCTTTTGCCCAGCTAATGGAAGCTGATGATGTCTAAGACCTTCCAATGTTCTGCCTCATACGCATACACTTCTTTACCTGAGGGTCTCGGCCAAAGCGGGTTTTTGGTGGATTTGGTGGGCTGGGACCTGTGGTGTCAGCTCCACTTAGAAAGCCTCACCATTAAAAGTCACACAAGCAAATCAATCAGTTATATGTAGGTGTCCATTTATTGGGAACCTTCCCTGGTTGGCAGCAGTCCATGTGCTCTGTCACATGTCCACAGTGCCATCGGGGGAAGACAGGGATAGCTGTGGCTTCATACCCTCCTGAGGTACTGTACTCTGCATGCATTCCCTTGGCTGAGTTTAGCCCTTTCTGCTGCAATGAACTCTTACTGTGACAGTGGCTCCCAGTTCATTCTGTGACTTCTTCTGCAAGTCACCAAACACTAGGGGTGGTTTCAGAGGCTTTCTTACTCTATAGGACTACTCATGATGACTTACGGAACATCCCTGCCAAAACCATGTTGAATTTCAATCTAATCAAAAGAAACAATACGACAAATCCAGGCCATGAAATATTCAACTAGCTGGAACTGTTAATTGTGCCAATAATCTGAAACAAAATAGGTCACCACATGTGGAAAGCATTTTGTTAGTATAAACGGTGACAGCATTCAGAGGGAGAGAGCAATGGTTCTCCTCACTGCAGAGTGAAAGTCTTTCTGTTGAGCCCTTTTCAGGCCAAGATATGTCACTTGGCCACTCCTGAGCAATGTGAAAGGCCATGCTGTCCCAGCCTGTTGTAAACATGGACTCACGGGCTCTCCCTGAAGGGCTGGTAGGGCTCTGCCTTATTGTCAGAGACCTTGGCAAAACTGACAATGGGGTCATTTTCCCTTCTCATGAATGTTTTATAGGGGAAACAGAATAAGCAATGATACTTTCCAAGGCAAATATCTAACCAGTTCAGCCAATATCCACTTTCTTCTGAAGACCAACTTGTATTGCACAGAAGATACATAATATAGGGACTCCATTCAGAGACCTAAGTGTCATTTTAATATAGTTTAGCTTAATCCAAATGTCCTTGAGAGAATTACTGAAGATAATTACTTTGAAAATCACTCGGTAGGACAGCTAAATGTATCACTTTCCTGTTTTGTAAATCTTTTATAGGCTATCAAAAATTATGACTTGAACATACCTACAGCCACCAGCACAATGCTTTCCTCTGAAGGACTCCAACCAGCTCACTCAGACTTTTCCCCTTTTCAGTGGGCAGGTAAGGGCAACCCTGATATATTTTTAATTTCTGAAGGATCGAAGTTATTCTGTTGTGTTTTTTTTTTTCAGTCCCAGAGATCAAATTCAGGCCAAGGTTGGTACAGTACCACTTGAGCTAAATCCCCAGCCCTCTTGTGTTTGATTTTTGAAATTATCTCCCTTCAAAACTGCCTGTTTTCTTTTGTTGTTTTAGAGCTGTGAAATTTTAGCAGCAAGGGTCATGTCACAAGTCAAAACACCCATCTAGTTCCTCCAGCACTGGGGATTGACATGTATCCCTCCTCTTTAGCAGGAGGCAGAGGTGCTCAGAGCAAAACTGACTCTTCTGCCCGAACCACGGCCATGTCCCACCAGGGAGCCTCGAAGTTGGCCCAGACCCTAGGGACAAGTTTTGCAGTGGCCATGATTTTCTCTAGAGTTCCCAGCCAGCTTTGATTACTGGCACCTTTTTTCCTTCATGCAACACAGAGCTCGACAGATTTGTCTGTATTTCTTAACTCACAGAGATATCACATTGCTGAAACATTTCTTAGAATTTGTAACACACATTTCTGTATTTTATCTCTTCTGCTCCTAATGTCTGTTCTATCACCTGATTAGGGTTTTCGAGTTGAACAGGTTATATTAGGAATTAGGACCTGGTACAGGAGCCCAAGTTTCAGTTATGAGTCCATGATCTATGGATAGTCAGCTGTTAAGGTCTAAGTACTTTCAGATCTTATTGTCATCCTGAGCTTAAATGCTGTTATAATTTCCCAGCACAGTGTGTGGTTCTATCTCCTGCAGTCTAAGGGCTGAGGGTGAAAGTGTAGACATAAGAAGGACCATTGCATCTGCATGTATGGGGTGTGGGGTATTTTGCCTCTGGATAAAGCCAGTCAGAAAGCCACTGCTCTATCTGTCCAGAAGTAACTGTACTAAATACTGCATTGAGAGGGCTCCATGTTATCACTGTCAAAGCAGAGTAAATTGCAGATTTTAAAGTTCCTCAATACAAAAGCCTTTGAACTCTTCTAAGAACAATGTAATCATCTTGCATATCTATAATTTAATCATTAAATAAAGAAAATATATTCAGAAAATATATAATATAATTATAGACTAGAAACTACACATTTACATTTCAGTGAATGTTCTAGTGAAATTCTTTTTCAGCATCTTCTTCCAATAGAAGATATAATCCAGGTATACTCATTTATCTATTGTGTTGCTTCAGACACTCTGGAATAATTCCTCTATCTTAGTCTTCCTTCTTAGTTTCCTTCTTTATTTGTATGTATTTTTAATTTTTATTTATAATTTTTTAATTTCTTGATACATTTTAGGTATTCAGAGGGATGACATTCATAACTGGGACCTTGTACCTATACATGACATAACTTCCTACCTATTTTTCCCCATTCTCCTGTCCTCCCTTAAACCCCTCCAGCCCTCATCATTTACAAAGACTTTATTTCCATTTTTCCTTCCTTTCTCATATGTTTTATTCTTTCCCTTCTTTCTTTTCCCCATCTTAGCTCCCTCCTTCTTCTCCCTTGAATATTCTCTCTTTTTATCACAATATCTATTATGTATTACGGTTCTCATTTATACTTTCATTTGCTCACAGCAGAGAAATCAATAACAGGTTCACTGAGGGAGAAAGTGGGGGAAACAACCCCTTGCACAATAACATCCAAAAGGATGAAACACCTAGGAATCAATCTAATGAAACAAATAAAATACCTCTATTTTGAAAACAATAGGACCCAATAAAAGAGATTGAGAAGAACATCAGAAAATGGAATGACATTCCTTGTTCCTAGGTAGGAATAAGCAATATATTGAAAATGGCCGCACTTCCCAAACTGTTATACAGACTCAATGCAATCCTCATTGAAACTTCTACACCATACTTCACAGAGCTAGAGAAAATAATCTAAAATTCATTTGGAACTGGAGGACACCTACAATATCAAAAGCAATTCTAGGCAGCAAAGACATGGCAACAGTGTCACAGTCCCCAACTTGAAACTATACTACAAACCACTGTGATAAAAACAGTGTTGTACTGGCAAAGAAACAGACCTGAGGATCAATGGAATAGATTACAAGGTGCAGAAACAACTTCAGATATACTAAGCCACCTCATCTTTGACAGAGGAACCAAACCCTCTTAATGGAGGAAAGAGAGCCTCTTTAATAAGTAGTGCTGGAAAACCAGGTCTTTAACCTACCAGAGATTAAAATTAGACCCAGATCTCTCACCCTGCACTGAACTAAAATCAAAATGGATTGAAGATCTAAATATTGAAACAGAAATGAAAAGATTTCATGAATAATACCTTAGCCTTTATGACATTTACAATTTTTGTTTTTGTTTTTGTTTTTGCAGTACTGGAGATCAAACTCAGGCCCTTGTGCATCTAAGGTTGGCACGGTACCCCTTGAGCTAAATCCCTAGCCCAATATTTGCAATTTTTAAGAGGTATAACAATTGTAATTTCAAATTGCTTCTAGTATGAATTTGTAATTGCTTCTTTAGGACTAACTGGAGATGTTTGTTGCCGTTAATATTCTGAATTATCAATTCTGCACTTCAGAAGACATATATTAGTCCCTTTCTTAGAATATTAACTGTAATCACTGAGCAAGAGTTTGCTATCCATTTCTCCATTGCAAAGTTACTTTTACCCTTTGTCATGAATAAGTAATCTCTGGCAAGATAACTTCAGTCTATTTATATACACTCTTCAACAAGCTCTGTAACAAATAACTTTAGCATTCATTGATCTGTTATTAGCACCCTGGTTATTAAATGATGATTGTACTCCCTTATCATTTTTTAATTTGTTAATTGACTCTGACCCATACATGTACTTTTCTCTCCCTTACTGCCACTTGCTGAAGTTCATTTAAGCATGGGCCTGAGTATTATCATTATAAATGTTAAATTCTACTTAAAACAAGGTAGTATATACAATGAGTATGTAATATAAAATCTGCCAAAACTGTATATTTTTTCTTTTTCAGGAAAAGAAAAATAGGGTGATGCTTTTTCAACAGATGATGCTATCCTTTTATGGAAGACTGTAGAGGATGCTGTATATCATAGAAACCCACTACATGGCTGGCCTAAGAGAAGAAATTGAAAATGCTTATGCAGCAATATAAATGACCAAGGTCACCCCAGCATCAGTTCATGATACTAATAAACATCTGGAAGCCAGTGGCCACTGCTTTGAGCACTTTTGTAATTGTAGAAGCCAAAGGTGACTTGTATCAATCTCAGAACATGTCAATAAATGCAGTATTTTCCTGAAGAACATATACATTTTTTGGTGTGGACTCTGCATTATGTGATCACTGGAAAGAAAATTCAAATTATGTTTGTTTCTGCTTTTATCCAATTGAAAGGGGCAATGGGAAATCCATTACTTCTCTAAGGGCTAGTATTTTTATTTAACTGTTAAAAATTTTATATTATTCAATATCTAAGTTCACTTTCAGTTTTAATATCCACAATTTAAAAAAAAATTCAATCCATATTTGTGTGGACTAAAAGATCCAGAGAAGAATGGAAATTTTCCCATTTCTCTTTTAATAATAGCTAAATTTATTATTCACAGTTGGCCAAATTAAAAAAAAAAACTAACCTCATTAACTTATTTTTGCCTCTCATTAAACTTTTAGAGTTATTTGCGTTCCCCTTCCCTGATCTATTTTAAGCTCATATTCAGCAGTTTTTCATTTTTGGCAAGCATATTTGGGGAATGCACAGATTGAGCACCAGAGTGGGAGGAATTATACAGCTAAAAGCACCCTGTGAAATGATCACAGTGTTTCAGTTTGATTCAGGATTAATTATAGTCCTGTGATTTCCACTTCAAGGCAGTCTATGGGTTAGAGGCTGGGCTGAGAGAGCTGTCCTGTGGTTAAGACCCTCAGGCATATGGTTTACTAAAGCAGAATCACTACCAATTTCACCTAAAGTTAAGAAAATTCCACAGAAACATTAAAAAATGTTCTGAAACAATTTTCATCAATAATCTCCTACAAATTGTAAATGATGCAAATGTGATTGAAAAGCTGAGTGCTGAAGAAGTGTAACCTGAGAAACCACTTAGGAATGGTAATTTTTAACATCATTGCTAATTCTTAACAAGAATCCCAAGACAGGATGAAAGGTTATTTTCGATATGGTACAAAGAATGTAAAATAGGAACATATTAAAGATTTCAAATTTTAATCCTGTAAGCATCAATATATTTTGTTGTTTCTCTTGACAGCACTCAAACAATAAATTACATACATACAAAACAATTTGTAACTTTCATGCCTTTCATTTTGAAACTGCAAATTTTAAATTGATAAGTATTAAGGACAGTTTACAATTCCAGTGTGATTTTCCTAGAAATAAAATATTCAGAAAAGAAATACACAAGATAAATGGCCATTCTATCTATATCTATCATCCATGTTTGATATGTATATGCTTATAAGTGCATAAATATATCTCTATAAATATATGAATGTAATAGATCATTTTTGTTGAGTGCTTCCTTGGACACAAATGCTAAGCACAACACATGAATCACAACTTCCTATAAATTATGCCCTCTTCTGTTTGTAACAGTCCTATAAGGTACTGATAGCCACTGTCCAGGAAACCAGGTCGAAAGCTGACTACATTGTTCCTAGGCAGATCACATAGTAAACCCTTTGGAAAAACAGACTGTGTGCCATACCTTTTGTTCCTGATTCTTTTTGATGAAATGACTTAATATAGACACATTTCTTTCTTTTTCTTTTAAGGCACTCTTAAAGCATTCACACACACACACACACACATATAATTTGGATCTATATTTACATTTCCATGTGCATGTTCATGTGTTCAAACACTTACAAAATGTATTGTTTGCCGGGCGTGGTGGCTCATGCCTGTAATCCCAGCACTCGGGAGGTAGAGGCAGGAGGATTGCTGAGTTCGAGGCTTGCCTGGACTACCTAGTGAGCTCAGGGCCAGCCTGAACTACAAAGCGAGACCCTGTCTCAAAAAAACAAACAAACAAAAAAACAAACAAAATGTATTGTTTGCACATTCCTTCTCTGACTGCTTTTCAGCAGTGTTGGGAGCCCAGGCAGGTCTTACATGCTCTGTGCAAATACACTTTGATCGAGCACAAGCTGCGTTCTGCGGTGAAAACACTCTTCCTGGTCATGCAACCTCCACACACTGGAGTCTCGTGATTGTGGGAATGGGAAGAGAATGCTTCTCCAAAACTCATTACTACACAATGGAAAGGGGCTGATCTCATTCGCTCCCTGGTGCCCAGTTCTTACCCTTATGTTGACAATACAATGTATTAATTATAGATTTGAGGTGCAAGTATAATTCTTGAAGACAACTCAAACTCAAAGGATTTTCCCAGCTGCTTAGTACAGAGTCTTACATAGGCCATTTTATCAGGCCCACTGTTTTAGAATGATGAGACATCTGGTGGTACCGGGCCATTTCATGGGTGGGTACTCCCTATATCACTTTCTTTGCTGTTAAATGACGTACTTGTTGGTAGTGTCTAGCAAGATTTTCTGAAATGTATTGAATGGTAATTCACACAGGAAATGAAGGAAAAACCATGTTAATATAGGTAAAGGGCTTCTCTTTTTATAATTAAGTTCAGTGTAATCAACTTTCTATCACTGAGGTTGCTGATTCTTCATAGAATGATGCTATAAGTTTGTGTACTATTTGTGTATTCTGTTAAAAAAAAAATGGTCACCCGAAAGGGTCAGTAATCTAACAACCTTGAGAAGTGGAATTCTATTCACTGATTTTATGCAAAAACTCAGGCCTCATACCATGGCCATTTTCCAGTGGCCATTAAATAGTCCCAGGCATCCCTGACTGATAATTGCAGGGATAAGATATGCTTTCTCCACAGTTACTCAAATTCTTCTAGGGGGAATGCTTTCTGCTAAGTATTTACACCAAACACAAATTCCTTTTCATCCTGCGCCTACCTTAAAAAGCCAACAAAGATATCACTTTCAAAAATATTCTTCTCACTGATATCTTTCTTGACTCTGATGAGACAGGTACCCCACAGTGGGCAGTCAGAGCAGATTATAGTTCCCACCACCTCAACATTCCACACAGCACAGGCCTCTCCCTGCTGACCCCACCCAGGCTGTCTGGAAGTGAAGCTGTGACTGTCATCCACTTTCCCTGGATAGCAGCTTTTCATTTAGACCAGTTAGATCTGCACAAAGCATTTTTTCCATCTGTTAACTGATATTGGAAGCTCTCAAAGATCTACATTGGCCAGAACCTAATAAAGAAATTTCTACATTTCAACTCTTTGGGTTTTCATTAAAACTTTGGATTTAATGAGGGTGATGGATAATCCCAGATGAAGCAAGAATATCATGATTTCAAGCCCATTTTGGGCAACTTAGTGAAAACCTGTCTAAAACAAACAAGAGCAAACAAATAAATACAAGATTAAAATGGCCAAGGATGTAGGTCATTGAGAAGGCCTTGGGTTCAATGCCTGATACTACTGAGAAAAAAAAATATATCATGACAACTGAAGGTACTCTGAGATTCTAGACTGGATCTTAAATTAGGAAAAGTGGAGCACATATAAGATAGACAATAGGTGGGATTTCTAGTCTTCATCCCCAAGCTATGGTTACCTACTGCCTTGTTAACCTCTATGTGTTATTCTCTTCACCAGGTCTTCAGTCTTCCTACATATATTCTTCTCATTTTTTTCATTTCTAATCATTGAAATACTTTTTTCTCTAATAGACCACTGCTACCAAATGCAGATTTACCTCCTAATGTTAAATATTAATTTTCTTTAGGCTATTATAGCCTTCACTTTCTAGGGTCTGAGACATAATAACAAAAATGATAGTATTTCTTTTTACATTCAAATTTTCTTCTAGAGGGTGAACAGATAACAAATTCAGAATGACTTAGATGTTCAGAAAGAGTGAAATGTCAGAAAAGATAAAACCAGGTATTGCAATGACATCCGAATGTCAGGACTACATTAGAGTTGTGCATGGAAAACTGTATAAAGATAAATAAGGAATTCAGGAAGAGCATTGAATCATTGCTAGTGACTTTTACTGTTTGAGGTTTGAGTATAGCAACTGACCGTTGAGCAGACATTTCAAACCAAACTACTTCAATAGTTAAAAAATTCTGTGTGTGAGAATTCTTATTTCTGATGTAAACTGGTTTTGTACCTATGATATAACATCATTACTTTAATTTCTTGTAAAATTCTTATAATCCCAAGAACTAGAAACCAGGTTGAAAAATTACCAGAAGATGAGCTGCCAAGGAAATTTGATAATGAGAATAAGATGAGAATTAATGCTGTTGGCTTCTCAAGCACCGAGCACACTAGCTCTGCAGGTGTGTGCTGAACACCTGCAGAGCACTGGGCCTGATCAGAAACCTGGGACTCACCAGTCCACTAGGGGAGACTTTCCAACAGGTTAGGAAGGGACCAGGAAGGAAGCTTACAGAAAGTGCGGAGCTGTCTGCGAAGACAGATACAGGAAGAGTTAGCAGGCACCCAGTGAGCTGAGAGGAAGAGAAAATTCAGTGCACAGAACTAAAAAGGGAGGGAGCAGAGGATGCTCAAAAGGGGATCCTGTGTTTCTTCCGTGTTCAGGGTGAGTTATCCTGAGAATGCGTGGTTTCAGTGAGTGATTGTGTGGTACTGAGTCTGATCCCCTGGAACTTGGCAGTATTTAAGCCTCACTCTCTTCCTCTTCAGCACTGGGTGCAGCCACTACTCCTTCCTGGAAAGGGGACTTTTTGCACTGCAGGGATGCCAGCCTGTCTTTACAAGTCTAGTTCTGATGTTACTCGCTAACATAATGGCATCCATTATGTGTGCCCATATAAAGGAAAGGCCTGTACATCCTGTCACCCTAGAGGAAAGTCCCACAGCAGCATCACACAGATAGAAAATTTGAGAAGACCTGGCATTCTCTGCTGAGACACTTTCAAAATGCAAAAGCACTAAAAAAAAAAATGCAAAGGCCTAAGCACCCCATCCTCAGCATGGTAAACTTCAAGTTAGCTGCTCTTGATCTCTTGGGGCCTTAGAGACCTGCTGGGAAGGCTCCCCCTCCAACACCACCTTAGGTCAGTAGTAAGCTTTGTCAGCATAGCATTGGTCTCCACATCAGACCAGACTTTTGAGTTGGGCTCCATCCTATCTCTGTAGAAATATCTCATACGGGATCTGGTCAGACAGTTTCTTGGCACAGTCTGGAAGCTGCATGGTTGGTGTTACAGATATAAGGAATGAATGACAAGAAGGGTAGGTATTGGTGATGGGGTGGGAAATTAGATCTGAGGGCTTTGTTGTTTCTTTTAAGAGCAGTGGGGTTTTATTTTCTGAATGAAGGAACAGTCACTGCTAGGTTTAAAGCAGAGGCTAGACATGATTTGCCTTTATTTAGTTTATTGTAGCTCAGTTGAGAAATAATTCACACTCTATAAAATTCACCCTTCTTAATGCATATAATTCAGTGGTTTTTAGTATAGTGGATTGCCTCATGGGTTTCATGTCATTTTTAAAGATGCTAATCATCTCTGTGCACTTGCACTCCAGCATGTACATGCCAAAGTGAGCACACATCACTTCTGCAGAGCCACGCTCACTGCCGTGTTGAGAACAGACTGAAGAAAAGTGGCAAGATGGGGAACTATGGGGACTTCAACAACAACTCAACTATTGTTCCAACTAGAGAGGTGGCAGGGAGACAGGAGAACTGCACAATCTGGGCTGCCGGGATGTCATTCATCTCTGTCCATATTAGAATATCCTCTGAAACAGGAGCCAAAGGGACAGCCAGTTACAAGCCAGGACACTGGGAGGACTAAACTTTCTGAGTTCTAGTAATTCAAGTTTTGTTTCAAAAACAGTGCTCTCCATCTTTAAAGGATTGAAAACACTAGACAGATAGATGTACTTTGAGAAAACAGACAGAAGCCGAGTCTCACTGAGATGCTACGTTAGTGCCTTGCTAGTGTAAAAAAATCCCTGACATACACAGACAAAGAGAAAGTGTGTACCTCATCTCACAGTTTCAGAGGTTCTTGTCCATGATCTGATCTACGGCTTTCAGGCCTCAGCTGGGAGGTTGGGTGGGCAGAAGTCAACAATGACAAGGAGCAGTGGCAGAGAAAAACTGCTCACCCCAGGGCTGGAGAGCAAGGAAAGAGAATGGGAAAGGGCTGGTGTCTCACACTCTCCTTCACAGCCACACCTCTGATGACCGAGGAATGCTGGTAGGGTTGATCACCGGCACTTTCCTCCATTTCCCTGTGGGGCCTGTGAGCCTCGGGACTCCAACACATGGGCTCTGATGAACATGTGATGTGTTCAGGTTGTAGCTGTAACAGATGACTCAGTATAAAGGACAACAACAGGCAAACACACAGAGACTCAGCAAATTCTGATAACCAAAGACCTTTATGGTTAATAATATTTCAGAAATGTATTGTGTATAAATTTCTACTACATCATCTGTGTTGTGTTTCTCTATTTCCTTCTGTTTGAATCTGTCTCTGCCTGTCTACATCTCTCTGTTTCATGGTCTACCTGGGTATGTGCTGATGTTTCTCTCTACATCACATGTAGAGAGCTCGTTAATTTTTGTCTCCACTAAACTGATGACACAGAAGAGCTTCTACATCAATTTAAGGATTAGTGTAAGAAGCGAGTTCTCTCATGCTCTCGGTCTGGCCTCAGAAGCCCCAGCCTGTGCAGCACAGTGGGCCTCCTGGGACAGGGAGACCATAGCAAGGTTGAGAATCAAAAAGCCAGTAAGAAAGATTTGAGGACAACGAAGGTGGACAACTGCACCTCCTCCTTTTTTAGAGCATTTCCTCACCGGAGGCCTTATTTTACATTGTAATTAAAAAGACTTGAAAAGCACGTCATCCAACAAGCATCCAGAAATGAAAGCAGTGCAGAGCCAGTTGGGTGCCGTTAATTTTTAATTATACTCTTTCTTTGCTCTGGCTTTATTTATTGCCAAGCAACTGGAAGGGTAGAATCCACCAGAGGGTCAATCACTAGTTCTCTGTTAACAGGAGTTTCCTTACAGTACATTGTTCAAAAATAGATTACAAGTGAGACTCACATGATTCAGAATAGCTTATTTCCCCCTTAAATGTCACCATAATATTGTCCTGTTTCAACAAAGCCGAGGTTGCACAGAACTGAGGGGAGCTGAAGCTCTTTGAATTCTTGCTGCTCTCACTTGAAGAAATGTGTTCAAATCAAGAGCAAAAACATCAGTGGTCATATTAAGAAGATAAAAAAGAATTAGGTAAATGTTAATTTCTCTCTATCCATTTTAAAAACTCTTCTTTATCATTCAAGATTTAAAATGTAAAAGAAAAATTTGCTGTTGTGACAGGTTGAACTTAAATCTTCCCCATACACCAGGCTCCACTACTTTTGGCCAAATTGCAATCATCACACACTGAATCGGCGCAGTCTTTGAAAGCCCACGAAGCACTTCAGACCAGCTGCATTCCACTGAGAAAAAGCCTTATAAGGTGAAAAGAAGTTGTCTATGTCAAACCCGGATCCCATGGGAGGTGCTGACCCAAGAATATGTGGGGAGAGAAGTGGAGCATAAAATTGTGATTATCAAAAATCCTTCTTCGTAAATGCATTAATCATGGGTAAAATTATACTTAAAATGAAGAGAATAGCTATCATCACTCCAACTTCTCTCAGTTTCTATTCTAGGATAAATCTTCAGGTCACATGCATTCTCAAATACAAATGAAAACTATTAGATTCATTTCTCAATAACACGAAAACAAATCAAGGTGTATGTCCCTGGAGAGAGATATTGAGGCATGGGTAAAATGTTGATTGATATTTAAATATATCAACACTGCAGGTTTTTATTGTATCTGTATCAGATTACATGCTATTATTTATCAAATGTGAGTCAGCTTCAGTTTTTCTAAGGCAAAGGAAAAAAATTGAATATGGAAAACTACCCCAGTTTTAGGCTTGAGTATAACTGGAAAAGATATATTTATTTCTTCCCTTCTTTGAATTTTGGTTTTTTGGATGGGTTGTCATTTTTTTTTCCTCTTTTCTGAGGTGGTTTTGCAACTTAGGAAAGCTGCTACAAGGAAGTATTTTATATTAAATTATATTCAGACTTCATTTGAAGTAAATCTATAACATAATATAAGTTCTAAGCATTAGAATTAGTAAATGTGAGCAATCTACATTTCTGTAAGGAGTTACACTCCTTTTCGCCCAGTTTAATGTTTGCTTGACTCCTCAGACTGGTGTATTTATTGTCAGAGCACTTTTATGTTTCCTTTCTAACAGCTAAATCCGGGGACAATTTGGCCCATATGTTTCTAATTTACTAACACTGAGCTCATCGAAGTCTGGTTTTGTGGAGGAAATGTGATGTTCAAGAAACTGCTGGGAGTCACTCTTCTTGGAAAAAGGAAGTAATGTTCTTTTATTTTATAGTTCACAAATTGACTTCTAAAGATCTGAATTCATTTCAGATATATGAAGTCTCAGAGTTCAAGCATGTTCTAAATCCGGCAAGGTAGTCTTCCATTTCTGATGTGAATGATGTCATAGTATGAGGTCAAAGGCGAACAACGAAACCACTAGTGAAAAGGAGCAGAAATTGAATTTCCAGTGTTTCTTTTTCCTGAAACTC
>PVIC010022453.1:0-27671 GCA_004025085.1 Thryonomys swinderianus | reverse complement strand
TTCAAGGTTTGCCTGGGCTACATAGTGAGCTCAGGGCCAGCCTGAACTACAAAGTGAGACCTTGTCTCAAAAAAAAAAAAAATGTACAATTTTACCCCTTTTAGATGTTCCATGTGGTAAACTGAGTCATTCACATTGTACAGTGATCACCTCCATCTATCTCCAGAACTTTCTCATCTCGTCAGTTGAGCGTCTTAGTAATGAAGTAATAAAGACAAATATTGTTCTCATGCTTAAAAGGAGAGGGCATAAGGAGAGGGCCTTCCTGAGATACTCAAGGCAAAGTAGCACCTTACTGTTTCAGTCACATGGAGCATGAGGGAACCACACCATCAGAGTGGCCTCTTAGGAATCGACATTAGAGCCCTGAGGACATATTTCACTTCTGAAGTATGGGAGGGACCTGGCTAGGGAGGCACCTGGCATCTTCTTCAGACTAAGTGCTCCTTTGGGGCAGTGCCCATTGTGAGGCCCGAGATCAGTAAGGTCCATACTGTAGCAAAGCAATACTAATAATGGTAAAATGAGCACTTTTGTAGCAGTTGCTTTATGACTGAGCTACATTGAGCACTTTTTTGGTAATAATTTTATTAAAACATAATTTATAAACCATATAATTCACACATTTAAAAATATGTGATCCTGTGGATTTCAGGGTACCACAGAGCTATGCAGCCATCACTTGAATCAATTTTGGGATATTTTTATGATCCTGGGGAGAAGCTTTATATCCATCCCTTAGCCATCAGCCCCAGCCACCTCCCTGCAACTATAGCAATAACTGATCTGTTTCCTGCATGAATGTGCCTGCTCTCATGTCCCTGGGTGTGGACTCTGTAACATGTGCTCCTTTGTGACTGGCACCTCTCAGTCTTCAGGTTCACTCCACGCATGTGCTCAGCACTTAACCCAAGGTGACCCACTTAATCCTTACACCAAGTGGCCCTGCAGACACTGCTCTTCTCCTCGTTAGATAAATGAGGAAAATGTGGCATGGAAGAGAGGACTGACTTGCTCAAGGCCACATAGTGAGTGACAGAATCAGAACTCAAGAAGCCAGGGATTTAGCTCAGAGTTATTGTGCCTACCTTGCAAGCAACAAGGGCCTGAGTTCAAGCCCCAATACCACCAAAAAAAACCAGGACCGGAGGGTTAGCTCAGTGGTTCCGGCGCCTGCCTCGCAAGCGCAAGGTCCTGAGTTCGATCCCTGAAAACCACATACAATACCGGGTGTGGTGACTCACACTCACCAGCAATCAGTACCACATCCCACAGTGCCGGGCGTGGTGGCTCACGCCTGTCATCCCAGCATTTGGGAGGCAGAGGCAGGAGGATTGCTGAGTTCGAGGATTGTCTGGGCTACATAGTAAGCTCAGGGCCAGCCTGAACTACAAAGCAAGACCGTGTCTCAAAAAAAATCACTATCTTAGGTCTTGCTTTCCCCAGGTATAAAATGGGAACGTAGGGCTGGGGATTTAGCTCGAGTGTTACCGTGCCATCCTTGGACGCACAAGGGCCCTAGTTCAATCCCTGGTACCACAAAAAAAAAGGGGCAGGGGGGACACGATCCCTCCCCTGCAGGTCCTTGGGGTTGGTGGACAGGCTTGTGTTCCGAGTGAGGCAGGACTCTTTCCCTGGACTCTGTAACAGGAAAGCAGATGAGGCACTACATTTTTCCACCACTGACTTTGTACCTGGTGAGGCTGGATTTCTTGAAGGCCTGAAATAAGATCACCAAGGCCAAGAGCTGCAGGGCCTCTGCTACCTACTCCTGCCATTCCTTACCTGTTCACCCCCGACCTGGTCTCCAGGAGGAGCACTCATCCAGCCCTTATTTAAGTGCTCCCTCTTCCCTGTCCATATCCACATCCATATCTTCAACTTTTAGCAACTGAGTCCCAGAAAGATTCGTGGTAGTTTACTAAGTTAACTAATGGGGGAAAGATGAGTCATTTGGGCTAGAAAGTTTAAATAGCATCAAGCTAAGATGTCAGAGACTGCCTCATGGTGAGTAGCAAATCAGGTATGGTGATGCAAAAGCCTATAATCCCACTCTGGGAGGCTGAGGCAAGAAGATCACAAGTTTGAACCAGCTTAGAAAGTTTAGTGGTTTAGGGACATGCTTCTTCAAAATAAGAAATCAAAAAAGGACTGGAAATGTAGCTCAATGTGAAGCTTGGTCCAATCCCACAAGGAAACAAAGTGGGCTGCAAATGTGGCTCTGGGTTTCTCAGCAGCCAACGCAAAGAGGGAAACTGCAAGTGGCTAGCTAGCTTACTTCCAGTGTCCACAAGATTGATCACATATTTTCCTAGGATTAGAGTGTTTTCTGGCATGCAAGAAGACTGAGGGGAATTTATCTGCTGGGGGCCCTTGTAACAGGTATGACATGTGAGTCTTGTGGAACAAGCATCTCCATGTCCCTGGACCATGCCCATCAGGCCTTTGAAGGATGCAGGTCGGTGGCAGAGTCCCAAAGCACAGACAAGGGGCAGGGTGGACCTGGCGGTCAAATGAAGTGATTTTCTGACGTTGAATTTACGAACACAGTTCAATGACTTGAAGATAGTGCTTGGAAAATGTTTTCTGTAAAAAAGAACAGATAGTGAATAGTTGAGTGTCCTTCAGCTATAGATACACAGCTGTCCCTTTGTGAAGTGAAAGCAGCCAAAATCTTTGGTCCTCATATGAAATCAAATGGGTGTGGCTGTTCCCGTAAAACATCACTTACACAAAGCAGGCTGTGGATTTGACCTGGTGAGCTACTTCCTGGGGTCCTGGGGCAAGAATGCAGAGTACCAACATGTAGTCCATGCTCCTAGCAGCAGACGTATCTGCTTTGAAAGTCACCCAGAGGGTAGAAATGGGGTCCTCTAGTGAGAAATAGGACATCTTGCAGAGGAGCCGAGCTCCATGAGACCTAGCAGCATGGGATGAGAGATCCCTGCAGGTCACACGGCGAGAAGGGCAGGCAGTGTAGGCGACAGGCTGAACTACTCAGCTGCACAGTGTGGACAGGCCACTACATCATGAAGCATGGCTGCGGACATCATGTTGGCATCAGCTAGGTACTTTGGAGAAATGCAAACTCTGAAACCAGCCCCTGCCCACGGAGTTAAAGCCTCTGAGGGTAGGCCCCACTGTCCGCGTGGGAGGAGTCCCTCAGTTGCTTCAGAAACAAACTCCTCTGAGAACCACTGATGTCAGTCGTAAGCCCAGTGTCTCTCCTCTCGAGCAGGGAAGGAGCCAGCAGATTCCCCGAAGCCTGTGCCCAAGTCCACTCAGCCTGCCAGTCTCCCGCAGAAGACCAAGCGCCAGAGCAACACCTTCCCACTCTTCCCCGAAGGGCTGGTGCGAAACCGGACAGCTCAAGAGAAAGTGGTGGCCTTGGAGCAGCAGGTGCTGGTGCTCACCAAGGAGTTAAAGTCTCAGAAGGTGAGCTCTGGCCACTCCCGGGGGTCCCTTGGGCTTGGAGCCTTGCACAGAGCTTGGTGTGATACACCAGCCGCGCCGGCTCGGGCTTGTCTGTGGTTGTTAAGGGACCAACTGCAGGACGGGGAGTGCGCTGTGATTACTAAGGGGTGTGTTCAAACGAGGTGACGGGAGGCCATCATCAAGGGCAGGGGTCTTTGGAGACCTACTTAACAAATGTCTCATGAACCCTTCCTGGAGACATGAGTGATCTAGCCCGCAGCCCAAAAAGGAAAAACTGTACAGCAGGGATCTGGATACAGGCTCTTGTGTGAGGTCGCTGGCGGAAGTGAGGGAGCTTGAACCTGGCCTGGCACCTGATTCCTGGGTGCGAATACCTGAAGGATTATCACAGGACAGAGAGAGTTGGCAGGATGTAGCCCCAGGGCTGAGGCAAAAGAACAGTGATGGATTGGAGGGTTTAGAGTTGATACAGTGAGTTTATTTTAGGAGTTACAGAATTGCTACTTGGTCACTGTAGAAAGCAGATCTTACACACCCACAGATGTTAACATTAGTCAGAAATCCTGTAACCCAGACACTGAATATGTTGGGTTCCAGGGGGTCCCGTGGCAGCGATGCAGGAGGGCTGCAGTGCTGGACAGGAGTGTCTGCTGAGCACAGTAAGAGTGACAGAGTTAGCACAGTTGTCACTGTAAACCCCAAGCATGGGGCCCCAGCGGCAGGGGCAGATTCCAGTGAGGGCCCGGGGTCCTCTAAGAGGAAGACTTCAGCTTTGATTGCCTGACTTCTTTTCTGCTTCCTTTCCTGGTCTTGGCCCCAGAGGACTCAGGCTGGGGAAGTAGGCATGTGTGAGGTCTATTTACTGCTGAGTCTTCTCCCCCTTGTATACAGTTGTCCTTTCTGCTCTGTTTTTGGAGAGGACAGTCGAGAAAAGTGTTCCTTCTACTAGATTGTTTTGTCCCTTGCCAGCTTCTCCCACCACTGCGAGGCAATCTTAGGGGAAGCAACTGAGACTTCATTCTCAGTAGGCCTAGGGATATGGTTAATGGAGCAGCAAATGATTAGAAGGGGTTCATTCTTGTTCACCAAGCCCTCCCTGAAGGCCTGTTGTGCACAGTATTGCAGGTGCTAGGAAAAAGACAGTGGGCCAAAGACACAGGCCAACCCTACAGGACTCATAGTTCACGGAAGAGATCAGCATTGATTAAATCAAACCCTACAGACAGCTCCTGTACATTCAAGGGGAAAGTTGTTCAGGCCCTTGGAAATCTAGATATTTGTTTAACTGGGTCATTCCCAGTAAGCCAAGACTGTGGCCTGGGATAGAGGATGGGAAGAATGAACCTTGTGGTTTCACCTTTATTTGGGGCCAAAGTAGACTTGGAGATTCAGGCCCTCTCACACATCCACACAAGGCCCATAACCTCTCTAACCTCTTCCCTTTTGTGTAAATGGAAGTGCAGCCATGTTTTCTGGGGAGGCCCATGCCTGACACCCCTGGCTGCCCACCAGGTTTGGAGTGTTGCCATGACATTCGTGGCACTCCGTGCTGACTCCTTTCCTCCCCCTGAGGGGCAAGCTATGCCTGGGTGTCAGTGAGAAGCTGGTGAGGTGCTGTCACCAGAGTCTCCAAGAAGTGCACTTAGGAGGCCTTGGTAATGACGAGGGAGGCCAGGTCTTCGTTCACTTCTGCCCCACCAGCTGTGAGGTTTCATCTGTAACCCAGATACCAAAGCCAGAGTGGAAAGAAGCAGAGATTCACTCCTGCCTTGAGCTGGAGCAGAAGAAGGCAGAGCAGACGACACTGCTCGGAATCTGACCAGGCACCGGATGTGCTAGGGGTGGAACAACTCACGCAAGACCTTCGAAGCCCAATTCAGTAGTAATAAAACAGCCTCTGAACTTCTGGAACCACACCTCAAGATGCTTTCTTGTGCCTTTTTAGTGGGAAAAAAAAAGACACAGTCTATGTACCTCTAGTTTTAGGAAGACATGAGGACAGGTGTCTTTCTTGGCTCAGCCAATGACTTTAGTGACTGTGTAAGAATCTCAAACTCTGTTGCTCTCTGATGTCAGAGGCCTCCCTCTCCGATGGGGAAGAGAAATATAAATGCAGTAACTACACAGTGTTAAGGCTTTCTGTGCCTTGTCTCCAGTTCCTAGGACAGTTACAGAAAGAGGAAATTGAAGGTCTAGGACCTTCTGCTCAGGCTTCTAGTGTTCAGCCTCGAGTCCGTCAGCTTCCAGAGCCTCTGACCTTTCACTAGGCCATGCTTGAGAGACTCAGGGAAGCTGGGTGATACCCGAGGTTACAGAGCTGGGAAGAGCCAGGACTGGCCTTGTCCACTATGTCCAGGATCCTCCTCACAGCCCTGCTGCCTCTGACCCATGATCTGTGGCCCAGTGTCAGACCTAAGCACCAAGGTCGCTCTTAGAAAACATGAGTGACTCTGTTCTCCCTGGTGTAGCATTGATGCTCCATGGCAACTCAGATACCCATTAAGCCATCATCTATCGCAGCACTGTGGTGCTGGCCACATGGGAGATTAGGACGCCAGGAGGTAGCACCAGATGGCTAGTTGGCCAGGTAACTCGGGCCCTCCAAGCCGACAGGCCACACCAGCCTGAAGGCTGTCTGCTGTGGCAGATGGCAGGCTACGTCTGGAGGTGGTGGCCATCTGTTGGCTGCCAGGAAAGCCGAACCCATGGGGATCCTGCCTGGGGCTCTCTGGGGCTGCCTGGGCTCACTCAGTATTAATTGGTAAAGTCATATGATTGTCTAAGAAGCTTGAAGGGGACAACGTGTGGCCCCTTCCTTATATCTCCAGCCAGGGACTTCAGAGTATCCCCCCTACACACACACACACTGTGGGCCCTGACACCATGGAGGGAGGGCTGGGAGGCCCCCTGGCAGTTATAGCTTGGAGGTGGCACTCCTGACATAGGGGTCTTTACCTCCCTACAAATTATGAGAAAGTGGGGCTCACTGAAGTGACCAGCCTGAGGTCAGCTTCATTAGACAAAATATGGCAGATCTGCACTGTGTTAGTCCATTTTTGTTGCAATAGTGAAATACATAAGGCAGGCTACTTTATAAAGGAGAGAATGAGTGTGGCACACAGTTCTGGAAGCACAGGGTTGAGGTGTCACATCTGGGGATGGCTTTTTGCTGGCAGAGTCCAGAATGATTCAGGGGTACCACTCGCTGAGAGGCAGGGAGCGCTTGATGTGTCTGTGTCTCTTGTGGTATCTCTTTTTGTGCGTTTGCCTTTCTCTTTGTTTCTCTGTCTCTGTCTATCTGACTGTCTGTCTGTCTGTCTGTCTCTCTCTCTTTCTGTCTTAAAAAGCCACTAGGACTCAATCACAGGACCTCTACCTTAATGACCTTACCTGGTCCTAATCACTTCCAAAGGCCATATGTCTAAATGCCACAGTCAGATTAAATTCTACCATCTTACTATGTCACAGTGGGTATCAAATTTCAATACATGATGCCTTGGGGGATCCTGAGACTGTCCAGATCCCAGCAGGTCTGCGGCCTATATAATTCCTTCAGCCAGTGACCTCTCAGACCTACTTACCTTCATTTTAGTGGTAAAACAGCAAAACTGTAACACAGGATTATTTTTAAAAGATGATATATTAGCTTTTAAAGTATAGATAAAACAACTTATGTTCAGCTATAAAAATCTGAGATGGGACAAATAACAGTTCTATTGAGGAGTTTTAAGAGTATGACTCGATCAGCTCTTCTGTTTTCAAGAATGAGTCCTTTGCCGGGCATGGTGGCTCACGCTTGTAATCCCAGCACTCAGGAGGCAGAGGCAGGAGGAATGCTGAGTTCAAGGCTTGCCTGGACTACATAGTGACCTCAGAGCCAGCCTGAACTACAAAGCGAAACCCTGTCTCAAAAAAAAAAAAAAATGAACCCCTAAGTTTTAATTCCTTTTCTACTAGTCCCTGACCTGCCACAGACATCCATTCTTGAGTCCTACAAAAATAGCAATAGATAAGCATTTTAAAGCATGATAGTTTCTTGAGCCTTTCTTAATAAAATCAGAGTATATCTGTTTTATATGCATTTAAATATCTCTGAGAATATATGTAAGATTGATGTTTGTTTTTTCTACGTGATTATATTCATATAGTCTAAAACTTTTTATAAGAAGCATTAATTTTTATGGCCAGAAAAAAGCAATACAGCCATTTGCATTTTCAAAAAAGCATTTGTTCAGTATGGATTTTTTGTGTTCACTTTAATTTTTTAAAATGTTACATGACTACATAGTGAGACCTTGTTCTCAAAAAAAGTTACATTATGGGCTGGAGGGTTAGCTCAGTGGTTCTGGCACCTGCCGCGCAAGCGCAAGGTCCTGAGTTCGATCCCCAGTAACCACATACAATGTTGGGCGTGGTGACTCATGCCCACCAGCAATCAATACCACATACCACAGTTGCGGGCGTGGTGGCTCATGCCTATAATCCCAGCACTCGGGAGGCAGAGACAGGAGGATTGCCGAGAGTTCGAGGCTTGCCTGGGCTACATAGTGAGCTCAGGGCCAGCCTGAACTACAAAGCGAGACCCTGTCTCAAAAAAAAAAAAAGTTATATTATAATATTCATCTTGTTGACTACATTTTTGGCAACAATCCCCCATTTTATATTGTGATTTAAAAATATATAACAGGGCTGCAAATGTATGTAGAGGTCCTGGCTTGGTCTCCAGGATCACCCAAATATACAGATGATAAATATGCTAAAAAACTCATTGAAGTGTCAGGCTGGAGATTTAGCCCAGTGGTTCTGGCACCTGCCTAGAAAGTGCAAGGTCCCTAGTTTGATCCCCAGTAACCACGTACAACAAGACCAGGCATGGTGACTCACACCCACCAGCAATCAGTACCACAATGCCGGGGCGTGGTGGCTTACGCCTGTCATCCCAGTACTCAGGAGGCAGAGGCAGGAGGATTGCTGAGTTCGAGGCTTGCCTGGGTTACATAGTGAGCTCAGGACCAGTCTGAACTACAAAGCGAGACCCTGTCTCAAAAAATAAATAAATAAATCATTGTAAGTGTCCATGTCAGTGGTATTAAATATATTTACACTGTTGTATGGCAGATCTGCAGAACATTTATAGCTTGTGAGCCAAAACCCTTTACCCATTAATAATTCCTCACTTGCCATTCCCACTACTTCAACCCCCAATAATCACCTTTTTATTCTATACCTCTGAGACAGAAACTAGTTTCCTCAAACAGCACTAGTGAAATCATACAGTATTTGTCATTTGGTGACTGGCTTATTTCACTTGACATATATCATCTTCATAGGCTCATCCACACTGTGGCGAATGTCTGAATTTCCTTCCTTTCTAAGGTAGAATACTATTTCCTTGTTTGAATACACCACATTCATTGTATTTAGCCACTGACCCACCAGTGGACACATGAGCTCTTCCTGCTTCTTGGGTATCTTGCATAACGTGTGTGTTCATGGGTTATTTCTGGTTTTGAAAGAAGCATTTTACTGCAGAATCTGTGGGCCACAGAGCAAAGAGGAGTGATAGGCTCCTGGGTCAGGAGTTGGGAGCCTTCTGCTGAAGCACACTGTGTCCTTTAGTCCTCTCTTTCCAAGGCTTCTTTCTCCCCTGAGACAGCGAGATGGCCGGGCCAGGAGTCCCAGGACCTCACTGGCCTCCATTTCTCCTCCATCCATGACCCATTTCCACTCCCCTCTTGCAGGTCTGCCTGGGGCTCTTGTTCTCTCCCCACTGTGTTCCACCGGCCTGTTTGTCTGGTGTATGGATTCTGGTCTAAGACTTTAAGAACTGGATTGAGGAAGGGGGAGACAGTGGGTGGAATCAAATGAGTCGTTTCTGAGTCCGTTCTCCCAGTGTTGGAGGAAATAGGCCCTGCGAGGGTGATCCTGGTACCAACGTGAACAAGTGTGTTCGGGTATTTCACCAGGAAGTCACCCACGGTAATCTCCAAATCTCAGCTGAACCTGAAAACAGTCGGAGCTGCTGGTCGTGGTGGAACCACAGGAATGTTAATTGCCCTCTGCAGAGCCCTGGGAAACTGAATTCTTCATGCTAAACATTCTGGTTTGGCGGAGTTACTGTCCCCACCCCACCTTCTGCCACACCCAAGGGTTTCACTGCTCTGACCTGACTCTTATTTCTACAGACCTTTGCTCTGGTTGTCTTCCTGCTTCCTTCAGGAGGAGCCAGAGCGGGGCTGGCCAATTTTAATGCTTCACTGCTCTTTTCAACTGCTCTGCCTTCTACAGGACGGTTTGACCTGTTGCCTACCTCCACCCCATGTGGAAGTCCTTGTCTTTTCCAGCTCTTTGTCCCTACAAATACCCAGGCTCCCCCATCACCTAACAGGCTCTGAGGAAACCCCCAAAGAGGAGATAGATCCTTAACTCAGCTCGCAACCCCCACGAGGTAGGTTCCTCAGTGTCTTGCCACAGAAAAGAACTTCAGGACACCTTGGTGGGAGGCTCAGAGAGATTCATTAGGCAGTTAAAGAAGTCCATACTCAGACAATATAGAAGGAAGGCACTCAAGAAGAGGGTCTGAGGGCCTGAGGGTTAGCTCAGTGGTTCCGGCACCTGCCTCGCAAGCGCAAGGTCCTGAGTTTGATCCCCGGTAACCACATATAATGCTGGGCGTGGAGACTCACGCCCACCAGCAATCAATACCACATACCACAGTGCTGGGCGTGGTGGCTCACACCTGTAATCCCAGCACTCGGGAGGCAGAGACAGGAGGATTGCTGAGTTCGCAGTGGCTTGCCTGGGCACCATAGTGAGCTCAGGGCCAGCCTGAACTCGCTTAAAAAGAAGAGGGTCTGAGTTTGGGGTACAACAAGTCCCTGACTTAAGAATGCATTCTGTGATCCAGGGATTTAGCTCAGTGGTTTGGGCGCCTGCCTAGCAAGCACAAGGTCCTGAGTTCAATCCCTGGTAACCACATACAACAGTATTGGGCATGGTGACTTATGCCCACCAGCAATCAGTACCACATACCACAGTGCTGGAGTGTGATGGCTCACACCTGACATCCCAGCACTCAGGAGGCAGAGGCAGGAGGATTGCTGAGTTCAGGGCTTACCTGGGCTACATAGTGAGCTCAGGTCCAGCTTGAACTATAAAGCTGGACCCTGTCTCAAACAAACAAACAACAAAAATGAGTTCTGCTCCAGAAGAAAGTCAGATCTGTTTGCAAATCTGACACAGTGAGTCTTCTATACCTTTGACACAAATATACAGTATAGGGCTGGAGATTTAGCTCAGTGGTCCTGGCGCCTGCCTCACAAGTGCAAGGTCCTGAGTTCGATCCCAGTAACCACATACAGTGCTGGGAGTGGTGGCTCATGCCTGTGATCCCAGCACTCGAGAGGCAGAGACAGGAGGATTGCTGAGTTCAAGGCTTGCCTGGGCTACATAGTGAGCACAGGGCCAGCCTGAACTACAAAGCGAGATCCTGTCTCAAAAAAAAAAAAAAAAAATACAGACACACAGACACACACACAGTGTAAATTGTTTGGAGCTTCCCAGCATCCCACCACTGCTTTTCCTCTATTTCCAGTCATCTTGGGCACTGACTGAGCACTGTACTACCATGCTGTACTATTTATATTGTGCAGTGAGCACATGGCAGCACAGCTGTGACAGTGTTCCACATGTGAGCTGCTCCCACAATTTGTTCACATCTACAAATATTTGCATATGAGGTCCAGTCATATCTGCAAAAGTTCTCAACTCTAATGTGTGTAAAATGGGAACTTACTATATATGAATGTTGTTGGAGTTACCCTTTAAGATGGAATTTTTAATTAATTAATTAACTCACTAATTAACAGTTCCAGGGATCAAACTTGGGCCCTTGTGCTTCCAAGATAGATGCTGTACCACTTGAGCTAAATCCTGGGCCCTAACACGGATCTTTGAACCCTTTAGATCTGTTCCTTCATCTTAACGTCACGTTGGTTCCCTTTACCTTATCAACTAGGTTACTTTATAAACTTCTATGGAGTTTATTTGTTTGATTGAACCCAGGGCCTTTGCACTGAGCTACATTCTCAACCCTTACACACACACCTTTTAAAATTTTGAGACAATATCTTGCTAAATTTCCCAGACTGGGTTTGAACTTGAAACCCTCCTGCTTCAGCTTCTCAGTGTGCTGGGATTATTGGCAGGCACCTCTATCCCAGGCTCATGAATTTATAGTATTTTTAAGGTATATGAGTGTGGTGATCCTAGGGAAAACAAACAAACCTAAGAAGTACAAATATGCATAAAGAGTAGAGATATAGAGCACAGAGTTGGATAACCTTGGGTAACTGTGTTGACATTTTTGTTTTGTTTTGTTTTGTTTTTTGAGACAGGGTCTCGCTTTGCAGTTCAGGCTGGCCCTGAGCTCACTAGGTAGCCCAGGCAAGCCTTGAACTCAGCAATCCTCCTGTCTCTGCCTCCCGAGTGCTGGGATTACAGGCGTGAACCACCATGCCCGGCTGTGTTGACATTTTTAAAAGTACAATTTTTAAATTATGATTTTACTTTTTCTCCTTTCGACCTATCTTTATTTCTTCTATTCTAGCTCTTTTGTGCTAAAGGGGTTCGTTGTAGTGGTTCATCTTTGCTCGACCAGCCTCTGTGGTCATGGGAGATTGGGGCATGGCTGTCCCTCTATGGGCCCCAGGACCCGGCACGGGGCCTGGCCCTGAGTGGGAGCTTGGTAGAGGTTGGATGAATGGATGGGAAGATGGATAGGAAAGGGAAGCAAAGAGGGAATGGTCACTAGTATCAAAGTTCTAGAAGACTCATTCTAATGTGGTCTTGTCATTACCTTCTCAAAGAAAGTCCTAACTTTTGGCAGTTTCCTCCAAAACAGAATTCTTCTTAGCAAATAATACCGTCCAGCAGATACATTTATTTAAGTACTTTGGCTTGGGGACAGTTGATGTGCTTCATGAAGTCTGGATGACTTGGAGTTGAATTTCACTCTCTTCTCCTCGGCATCCGTTTGTTTGTCCCTGAAATGGACTTGTATAATTCCAGATGTGGCTTCGGCACTATGACAAAGATACCTCAAAGTACCATGGCTTAACATAAGTTCCAAATTTCTGTCTCTGCGTGGAAGAAAAGGGAGGAAGGTGAGCTACTCTGCTGGTAGGTGGCAGGGAAGCAGTTCTGTCACCCTTAGCATGACACTTGCGGGTCTAAGGTTTTTCATTCTTGCAATTATCACCCAGAAGGAGAGGGAACTAGACCAGGGAGCACGAGTGCTGTGGCTCCAGAGGTGACCGGAGCTGCCCGCTGCTCATCCCCTGTTCAAGCAAATAGTCACTTGGCTCCCGTGTCACTTGCCGGGAAGTCAGGTTTCTAGTTGGAGAGGTTTCTAGTTGGAGAGCCCTGTGCCTGCCTGGCACTCCGTCGAGCAGAGGAGGAGGAAATGAGTGTTGGTATGAGATGCCCAAAGCACTTGCTGGGCATGTCTTAGTGTCTGTAGGCCCAGTGACAGCATGTGGGTGCCACCGGCACCTGCCAGGCCCTCCCCAAGCTCACAAGTGCCTGCCTGTCCCTGCCCAGGAGCTGGTGCAGATCCTGCACAAGGCGCTGGAGGCTGCACAGCGGGAGAAGAGGGCTTCCAGTGCATACCTGGCTGCAGCTGAGGACAAGGACCGGCTGGAGCTGGTGCGGCACCAGGTGCGGCAGATTGCAGAGCTGGGCCAGCGAGTGGAGGCCCTGGAGAAGGAGCGGGAAAGTTTAGCACATGCGGTCGGCCTGCGCGAGCGGGAGGTGCAGGAGCTGCAGGACCACGTGCAGCTGCTCATGGACAAGAACCAAGCCAAGCAGCAGGTCATCTGCAAGCTCTCTGAGAAGGTCACCCAGGACTTCACGAAGACCCCCGACGAGCCCCACCTGCCTCCCACCCCTGCTGACAGGGACCTCCTGAGCCAGCTGGAGAGGGTGGAGCACCTGAAGGTAAGGTCTCCCCACCCCCAAGATGCTGTCAGTGCTGAGGGCTTCTAGATGGAGTAAGGGTCTCCCTGCACCTGAATAGTCATACTGATCGGAGACGCGGATGGAAGAATCGCTCTCCCCTTCCTCGCTGTCCTCACCTGTCAGGACATCCTGGGCCACAGAGAAGTACAGCGTCTCTGGCATATCAAATTAGAGAGGAAGGAGGCCAGGACATGCAAAGACCGGGCCTGGCCCGGATGGCCTACTTTAGTGCTATTCTGGGTGCCCAGAAACCCCGAGGTGCCAGGGCTGCCCTCCCAGCTCCAACACATATAACAGGTGACCTGTGGTGGCTGTGGCTTGCTTGTGATAATGGGCACCTCTGACCGTTTGTGAAATCAGTAGGATGTTCACTGTGGGCAGGCACCTCTCATCATCTTACTTCATCCTTATACCAGCTCTGGGAGGCAGACACTTGTAAGTTGCCCACTTTGCAGAAGGGAATATTGAGTCTGAGCAAAGTAAAGAGGCAGGCCTGGCCTGCTCAGAGGTGGGGAGCTGTGATGGGGCCAGAACTCATATCTGCTGATGTGTCTGTCTGTTCTGCTGCCTGCCTGTCGCTGTCCTGCCTCACCCTTCCTGCTCTGTCCCTGTGCCTCTCTCTAGGCCACTGCTGCCCTCGGGATCCCATTGAGGCACAGGGAGCAGGAACTTTAGTTGAGGTGTAATGCCCGCCATAGCCTGCAGCATCCTCCCACAAGGCTGTGACAGGACTACGTAGCCACAGGAGGCCTGAAGCTGGGGAGAGATATTCATAATTCCCACTGTCCCTAGAGGCAGCCATATAGCACCCAGGCCAGCCTCATTCAAATGGTGCCACTCACATATATGCATACCCATGTCAGACCCCAGGCATGCCTGTGTTTCTGAATCAGGACCAGGAACTGCTAGAGGTTCGAGGTGGGGCAGGGATGGAAAAGAAAAAGAGAATCCAGGAAGTTCTGAGAGAGACAACGGGAGTCTGAACAGCACCCAGGCCTTGGGGAGGCCTCCTGCGGAGTCCAGGCTCCGCCTCCTGCTAGCTGCGTGGCCTTGGGCAGGTTTGCTCACCTCTTTGTCAAGTGGCCTCACCAGTCCTGCTCAGAAGCATTTTTAGGGTAATAAAAGAAGAAAACCTGAACCCCAGATTCCCTTTCCTGTTGTAGAAACTGAAAAATAATATAAAACCAGCTGGTCCTGGAAGTATTTATTAGTCTAATCAGAGATCGTTGTGGTTTAAAACCAAACCAAAGCCTTCGCATGGAGATGTGGCTGGATGGGGGGGCAGGTGCGGTCCTTCCGTGCAGTGCAATATTTCCTTCTGTGTTGCCCCAGCTCCTCTTCCTCTTCTCTCCCCTCTTCAGTATGCAGCACAGAGGCCGAAAAGCAGGTGACACTGCCTCGGAGCTGCTTGTCATGTGGACTTGCCTGGGAGCCTCAGTCTGTCCTGTCTTCACCTATGTATTGTAGCAGGGCCTACTGGAAGGAGGCGCTGTAGACGTGATTCACACTGAAGTGATGCTTATATTTCTGGTTCCTTGTGCTTTAAAGAGTTGGGTGGAGCAGATATTTCTTAAAGTTTAGCTTTTAGAAGATCCATCAAATAAACACCCATCACCCTTAAATTTGACCGTAGAGAGTTTGCACATTTCCTGCTTGCCCTGTTTCTGAGACTGTCATTTTTAAAACAGGCTCACCGGTACCACACCTACCTTGGAAACACAAGGGCCCGAGTTTGATCCCTGATACCACCAAAAACAAAAAACAACAAAACAGACTCACTGATCTTGAGCATCAGAACCAGAAAGACGCAGAAGCCTAGGGTGCCCCTCATTTTCTGGAGCAAACTGGTCTGGGGTCACACATCATGAGGCACGGGCTAGCAGAAGCCCTGGTCTCCCCAAGCACCAGCCCTTGCCCACAGGCACTTGCTAAAGAGGCTCTGAACCCAGGAAGCCGCAGCAGCAGCTCCCTGCTTCCAGGCCCCTTTGCCACCCTTTTTCCTCTTCGCTGTGCTGGTGACTGTCATGTGGCTTTTCTCGCTCTGAGTTTCTCTTTTTCTTCCCTGCAGTTCTGAGGCACACGGAGAACACTCAAGGTAGGGCACCGAGCTGGTGGAGGGTGCTACTCCTCACCTCCTCCTCACATCTGTGCACATCCGCCTCTTCTAGAACTAGAAGCAGGCTTTCTCATGGAGTGGTCACTCTTCCAGCCTGGTGGGATGGTAACGAAGAGGCGGGAGGCACCGTGCTGTGCGGCACTCAGCATTGTGCGCCAGTACTCACCAGATCTACCTGGGTTGGGCCCTCATCCTCCCAGTACCCGCTGCGGGACGGAGGACCTTCCCATCTCAGCGCTTGTTTCCTTGACAGCAAAATGGGATAATCGCACTTGGGTACTGACCCCAAGTGTAGCGGCCTGGCACAGAGTGGGTACTCGGGGACTGCAGGATCCTCTCTTCCCTGGCCTCCCTGGCGCTCACTGCTTGTCCCAGGCATTTGGCAAGAATCCGTATCTGCAGCAGCGGGACAGTGTTCTGCAGACAAGGAGGAGCTCATGGCCCCTGGAGCCCCCTACACTGGCCTTGCCTGCGCTGCCTGTCACTCTGAGTCTTTTGTACACGTGAGCTCACTAATCCTCCCAGAGGCCCCTTGAGGTGATGCTGCTGTTGTCCCCAGATGGGGGGACAAAGCATGGGAAAGTTAAGTGATGTGTCTGGGGGCTCGGTGGTGAGGATGGGCACGTAGGTGGCGTAGCCCCGCCATCCTTGCCCCGACCTGTGCCAGCAGCAGCAAGGCTGGTCCCACAGTCAGAGCCCACAGCTTCACCGTCCTGCTGTTGCACTGCCTGCCGGCTCAGCCCACGGCCCTTCGCTGGGAGCCTGCAGAGCAGGAAGTGCGGGAGTCAGGGTGCGGTTGTCGAACCCACGGACGAGCTGGTCATCTCCCCCTTACCCTGGCTGCATGACCCCGTGGGGGTCCCCGAGGCACCCTCCACATTCCCAGGGAGGGCAGGCAGCTCTAGTGGGGCTGGAAGATTCCGCGAGGCAGTGGCGAAGGGGGCCCTCGGCCAGCACCCTGAAAAGTCACCCTCGCACGAGCGGGCGTCCCTGGCACAAGCAGCAGCTCCTCAGCGCCTCACAGGCCTCTCTCGTCAGAAGCACAAGTGGGAGTGCGGTGGGAGCAGCCAGTGCTGCCCGAGACGCACCAGTGACGCCTCTGACTGAGACAGGGAGCCTGGATTCTCACCCGGAGTTGGGCGCTCGAGGCTGGGGAGGTGGAGGGCCAGCTCCAGGCCCGGGCAGCAGAGGGTGAGCAGAGCACAGCCTTCGGCCCGGCCGTGACCGGAGCTGAGAGCTGGTGAGAGCCGGCTAGGAGACACCGCGGGGCCCCTCCGAGCTGTGAGGCCCCGTGAGGAGTCAGGCCGCGAGTCACTCCAGCCACGGGAGCCCCAAGACAGAGGCCTTCTGTGACCCCTTCGGGCAGAGAGCAGCTGTCTCAGACGTGAACCGGAGCCGCTGGCGGCCCTGGAGGCCATCTGGGCCAGAGTGCAGAGCCGCCCCAGAGGGCTGAGATCACCTGGGGGCCGGCACGTGCGGCTGCCTCTGATGAAGCGACACCAGGAGCAAGAGACACTTTTCCTATGTGGGCTTTCAGGGCCTCCCCCAGCTCAGCACCTCCTACACCTCCAGCCCGGGGCATTTCCTGAGCAGGAAAGGAAGGGGTTGGGTGTGAGTAGAAAACACCCCCATGCGACTTGTCTGAACGGCCTCTGGGATGTCTTTCTCAGCAGAATGACGCTGAGCCATGGTCCCAGCTCAGGGCCTAAGGCTGGTCCAGCCTCTCATTCCCTCCAGGGGCAGGTTCTCCCTCCTTCAGGGACAGCTGAACAGATGGGGGCTGTGGGCTCAGCCGTTCATCACAGCAGGGCTCAGAATCAAAGTCCAACCGAAAACACCAGGGCTTGTGTTTTAAAAACAACAAGAAAGGGATTTAAGTAAGTTAGCAAAGATTTACCCAAAGAAGAGTCATCAGTCATTAAAATGATCACTGGGAGCTGCACACAGCACCACATGCCTGCAGTCTCGGCTTCCTGGAGGCTGAGGCAGAAAGATCTGCAAGTTCAAGGCCAGCCTGGGCAACTGAGCAAGACCCCCGTCTCATAAGAAAAGAAGGGGTTTAGATGTGTAGTTGAGAAGCAAGCTCAGCATGCTTGAGCCCTAGGTTCAATCCCTAAATGATCTTTGGGAAATTTATTGGGCAATACAGAATAGTATTTGCAAAATGGTCCCTTGCCAAAAACTTGCCACACATGACTACAAATACCTGATAAGATGTGTTCCTTTCAAAAAGACACTGCTTGAGCACTTGCTACAACTGGTCCTGTACATGTGTAAGGTTACCACCTCTAGTTTCCTCTTGGCTAGTGGGGTGGCTGGCATTTTCCTCTTGTACAGATAGGGAAACAGAGGGTCAGAGTCGTCTGGGACCCACCTGAAGCCCATAGAGCAGGATGCCGCAGCCCCGACCTGAACTCCAGGCCTAGCACTCTACCAAGCATGCTGGGAATAAAAATGAAGGAGGCTATGGGTGATTTCTTTTTTCTTTCAGATTTCCTTTTTCTTGGGGGTGGGGGGAGGCAAGGTCTCTTGACATAGTCCACACTGGCTTTGAACTCATGCAACCCAGATTGGCCTCAGACTCATAGCCATCCTTCCACCTCAGCCTCCCACATGCTCAGTTCACAGCTATGTATCTCCACATCTGGGTCTAAACTTCCTTTTCTAAGGTATTATTGGGAATTTCTCCAGAAGGGAAGCTTTGATAGCTCATTTAAGGTGTGACCCCCCTCCCACCCCCGCCGGCCAGGAATCTGTTACTCCTGACGGGCTCTGCTCTCTTCTTCAGGATGACATGGAAGCATACCGGACCCAGAACCGCTTCCTCAACTCTGAGATCCATCAGGTCACCAAGATCTGGAGGAAGGTGGCCGAGAAGGAGAAGGCCCTGCTGATGAAGGTGCCGGGGGAGCTGGGGACACCTTCGGGCCCGCCCCTCCTGTCCCGTGACGACCTCCACCCGTTCTTCTTACCCACCTGCCCTCGCATGAGTCCCTTATGAGCTGGGTTGTGTCCGCGTCTCCAGTCCTTGTGTAGCAGTGTTCATAGGCAGCTGTGGGGAAGACATTGAGGCCGTAAGTGTGACTGTGGTGCACAGCAGGCAGCCAGTCTGGGAGCAGGTGCGGCGGGGCCCAGAGCGGTGACTGCTGGGAGCCGACTTTCACTGTCCCCATCTCAAGAGACAGAAAGAAAGGCCCTGAGTCAGCAGTTACATGACGGGCCCAGAAGGGCAGGGTAGGTCCAGGGGTGTCCCAGGCCTGGAAGAAGGGCCAGAAAGCTGGAGGGGGAAGGGGTGAGGTGTGTTGGAGAAATGGAAGCGTTCATGTGACTGATCGTCACTGGGGCCCAGAGGCAGACTGTGTGTTACCCTGTTTTACAAATGAAGACGCTAAGGCAGAAGGGTCGCACGACACAGCTGGCGAGGATGAGCCAAGATGGAGACTGCAGGCGGTACAGGGCCTGTGCCCACCTCCCTCGCTCCCCTCTTTTGCACTCTGATCCCCTCTTGCCTGCTTTGCTTTAAGCCACTGGATTCTGGCCCCTCTCGTCTCTCTTGCCTGAGCTCTGGGAGAGGGCTGTGCACCGTCTGGGGCTCCCCGACTGGCGCTGACCGGCCAGGCCTGCCCCTTGCAGTGCGCCTACCTCCAAGCCAGGAGCTGCCAGGTGGAAAGCAAGTACCTGGCTGGGCTGCGGAGGCTGCAGGAGGCTAAGGCGGATGAGTGTGCTGAGCTGCTGCGGCAGTTCGTCCAGGAGGCGCTGCAGTGGGAAGCCGGCCCGGCCCCGGCAGACAGCGTGGAGCTGAGCCCCGTCAGGTGAGCCGGCCGCGTCCCTGGCGCTGACCACCTCCCTGCTGACGTGCGTGGGGCTCCCGACGGACCGGTGCGGGCAGCTGCATACCCAGCTCTGGAGAGGCAGCGCCGCGCACTCCACCGTGAGGCTCATCAGGCCGCGCCCAGCTGTGCTTGTCCCGGGCCGGAGAGGAGGCAAATCAGTCCCTCCACGAGCCCCACCCTCGCTGAGCACAGCGAGCACCAGTAGTTACGTGGAACGGAACAGGGTATGGCAGTGCCCAAAGGTCCCTGGAGGCTGTGCAGCCACTGGCCAGAGCCTGGGCTTTGAAGCCAGACCTGCCTCTCTTGTGTGATGTTGGGCAAGTTGCTTTAGCTTCCTGAGCCTCTGCAAGACAGAGCCGAAGACCCCTGCTTTATAAGATCGTTAGGATGGACTGAGAGGGCTGACACAGTAGGGCAAATAAATGCCGAATACGTGAAAGGCTGCTGCTCCTAGTGGGTTCCTGCTCCCCCATCTCTGCCTGCCATTGACAACCAGCCTTGAACCAGGTGGCTCTGGGAGACAGGCCATGCGAAAACACTGTAGGGTTTCTCAGCCCCAAAGTGCAGGGGTCCTCGAGGGCCCTCTGTGGCATGGGATGGGTATCTTCTAGCCCCATGCAGCAGGTACTTCCAGACCCCCCAGCAGTTGTAGCAGAGGCTCTTACTGAGTTTTCAGGAGACAGAACAAGAGTGTGTCTACCCACTGTACACTTGAGTAAACTGAGGCTGGAAGAACCAGAGTGACCTGCCCAGAGCAGCATCGCCAACTAAGACCAGCACCTGATCCAGTAACCCCCAGCTTTTCCTAAAAATAGGGAAGGGCTCCTCTTGCAGCGTGTGGCTAACATGCACTTTTGCCAGCAGTGAGTTTGACGAGTATGGCTTCCTGACAGTACCTGATTACGAGATGGAAGACCTGAAGCTACTGGCCAAGATCCAAGCACTGGAAGTACGCTCCCAGCACCTGCTGGAGCTCGAGGCTGTGGAGCGGCCGCTGCGGCAGCGCTGGGCTGCCCTGGGCGAACTGGCACCTTCAACCGAGCTGAAGCAGCTGCTGCGGGCAGGCGTGCCCCGCGAACACCGGCCACGTGTCTGGAGGTGGTTGGTCCACCGCCGTGTCCAGCACCTACACACCCCGGGTTGCTACCAGGAGCTGCTGAGCCAGGGTGGGGCCTGTGAACATCCTGCCGCCCGCCAGATCGAGCTGGACCTGAACCGGACTTTCCCCAACAACAGGCACTTCACCTGTCCCACCTCCACCTTCCCCGACAAGCTGCGCCGGGTGCTGCTGGCCTTCTCCTGGCACAGCCCTACCATCGGCTACTGCCAGGGCCTGAACAGGTGAGCCATTGCGGTCGCCAGGAGGACCAGGCCTTTGCCTTCCACAGCTCTTTGGGGCCTCCCAAGACCCTGGAAGCGCGAGTCCAGGACGGAAGGGTCAGAGCTTATGGCCTCTGTCCAGCGCGCTCCACTTGTAGCTTGAGAGGTGCAGGGCACACAGAACCAAGGGGTGGTTAGCGCAGCCCAGTTTGCGTGCACAGAACTGCCCGGGCCTGGGATCGTGTGCACCAAGGGAGCCCAGAGCGGCCCGAGGAGACAGGAGACTGTAAGTGGTTCAGAGGGGCTCACGGAAGCCAAGGGAAGCAAACAGCCCAGCAAGGCTGCAGCCCAGCACAGCCCCAGGTCAGTTCCTGGATTTCTCCAGCGGGCATCACTCCGAGGGGCATTGCTTGTAGCCCCACTACCATGGCCTGGCCTCCGGCCTCCGGCCTCCATTTTCTCCACCTTAGTCTCCTCCTCTCCTGGTGCACCAGTTTCTGCTCACTCATTCTTTGGACACGCATGCTGTTTGAGGCTATCAGGGAACCTCTGACTGGAGTCACAGGCCTTTGGCTTGTCTTCTGTACTACCTCTCACACCCTTAACCTGTCTGTCCAGGTTTTAATTCCAAAGACGGGGTCTTAAGGTCTCATTTCTGGTCCAATCGGCAGGGGAGGGAGGAGATGAGGCTGAGTGTGGGAAGGTATTCTCCTGGACACCCCAGATAGTACCCTAGAAATGCCATACAGTATCTCTTTTCCTGGACACCCTAATTAACTCCATAGAAATGGCATAACTTGAGGATGTCCCAAAGCAAATGTTGACTCAGTTTGTTTAAACACACATATATACTTGAGCAAAATTTACATAAGTAGTTCTGTTCCTTTTTTAAGAATAGGTGGTGTGTGACATTTCTTTAACGTAGAATCAATATTCAGAGTGCCCTTACTCAAATTTGAATGGTTCCCAAGGGTACATATTTTCACTGTTCTTATTTCTAAAACCTAATTGTGGTGAACTTGGGCATGTCCATGTGCACTTAGTGAGAAAGTTCATAGCTAAACGCCAGCAATGATGCTTCTCGATCTAAGCCCCTTAGAAAAGCAGGATTTCATTCTGCTCTGAGTCTTGGCTACCAGTCATCTGCGTAGGTCACTCATTCCGTAACAGCTGAGCAAAGGCCTTTGCACCTCTTCCGGAAGGTGTTAAAATCAGAGGGGACGAAACTTGCAAAGCATCTTTACCACAGCTATGAGGGGAGCTGCACGCTGACACTGGTATGAATAATAATTTTTACATCTTGCACAGAGGTTGGGTGGGTGTGACATGGATTAAAAGCGTTTTATATAACTGCTATCGTTTAATCTCACGGAAGACCTGGAAGGCGAGCCCTGGTGCCCCCACTGAACAAGTGAGGCAAAGTCTGGGGGCCCGAAGGGGCAGCACAGCGCTCACCACACTCACACACGGCAGCTGGGCACCCAGTCCCCCTTCCAGCCCTCCCTCCCTCGAAGTGGGCGCTACGCACATGGGGTGCAGAGAGTCCCCCAGGACCTTTGCTGTGATCCCCTGCAGCCCCTCGGGATGGGAGCAGCCACATGTGGGCTGTGGATCTTTGGGGCGTAATCCTTGCTAAAGGGCAAGAGAAATCCTTACAGCGGGGTGGGGGGGGCCATCAGCGTAACAGCAGCCCGGGGCATCAGGCCCATGGAACAACCACCAAGAGAGGCAGGAGACAACCAGAGGATGTTTTCAATCTCTCCCTCTCCCCTTTCCCTACTACTTTTACTTAAATTTGATATGCAAGCACTGATAATAGATATTTATGCAAATATTGATACTAATTCTTTAAATAGAAAGCTTCATGTAATAGAAAGCCTGTTCAAATGTTGAAATGCAGTGAATTCCTTTGGAGACCCTTAATTGCAGGCTGCAGGCCCCTTACGCTTGTCTTGGTTGCCACCTAGCGATGGCCACTGGAACTGCATATACGTTTAAGATCACTGAGCCTGTTTCTAAGGCAACAAATCCAGCCCGTTTAGACTGACAGCTAACACCATGACAATCTAATGTTAATTTAGAGCAAACTTGTTAAAGTCATCTCCCTGTGAAAATAGGTGGAATCCTTTAGAAATAGTTGGTTCTTCTCCCCGTGGACACGCACCTCCGTGCAGGCCCTGTGGGGTCCAGAATGGCTGGAGGCCGGCTGCACCCTGAGCAGTTGGTAAGCCCCAGTGGGAAAGTAGCTTCGGGTAGCTGAGCTCTAGTGTGTGCACAAGTCTTGGCCAAGGCTGGAGGCTAACTGAAAGTAGAGTAGAGAGGGCCCCAGGCTGAACTCTGAGTCCGGGCTCTGTTCCCTCTCTGCCATCGATGGACTGATTTTGAACCAGTCCCTGTGGTTTTCTGGGGCTCAGTTATCCCATGGGGAGTTTGTCTTGACCAGAGAAGTGCGGTGAGAGGCAGCTGCCTGAGCCCTCTCCTGGGGGAACTGTTGAGGTGGCCCCTAGACTTAGGGGGAAATGAGCACTTAGTTAGGTCTTCCCTGAGCAGAAGCAAAGGGATGCGATGTGCTCCACCAGTTTGTCTTTCCTAGGCACAGACAGAGCGAGCGGTGCCCGGTGCACCATGCATTCGCTGTCCTAACCCAGTGACCTCTGGAAGCCTCTCCCAGCCTCCTCTTTCCTCCTCCTCGTCCTTTTCCTCTTCCACTCAGGTCAGACTCAGGAAGCTTTGTACAAATATCTGAGCCAGAGTTGAAATTTCTCCCTAAACTACTGGGGAAGAAGAAAGGATCTCATTTTAAAAATTCGGTCCTGTTTTTAAACTTCATGAAGTTCAGAAAAAAGTAGAGGTCAATAACTCAGCCTAGTAAGACTGAAGAGAAGCCATCAGAACAACGAAATGTGGTCTTTAAATGCCCAGAGTCTGTCGAGACCCCCATGTGCCCAGTGTTGGAGTGTCGCCCCCTGCAGGAGTTCGGAGGAGCTGCTGTCTGCCGCTCCCTGGAGTAGTGTGAAAGCCGCTCCGCAGCCTACAGGATCACCGCGGTTGGCCACTGGATTTCCTGGGGGCCAGAATCAGGAGCCAGGGGTCCACAGAAAACATTTTGGGAAATGTGTTCTTGGATCGGCCCCAGATGCACCCCCGAGGGAAAACAGAAGTGGAGAAAATATGTCCCAGGAACTTCCCAGCTCTGCCTTGCGTGTTCTATCTCTCTTGCCCACAATCTCACTCAAGCCTCACAATAAATTGGTGGGGAGGTCATGGAGAAAACAGCTGTGTGTCAGACACTGGCATATGCCCCTGTCAGGCAGTACGCAGGGTGCTGGGGGCATCTTCTCGGTCGAGGGCCCCCAGCCCGGGCACTGCCACTGCCACTCTGCAGAGCTCACAACTGGTTGGATACTTACCAGAGTCCCTGAGTCCCTGAGTGCAGAGCAGGAGCATCTAAAGTTTATAAACAGTTCGGTACGCGCCAGCACTGGTCTGAGCACGGCATGTGTGACTCTGGTCATCCCCACACTGACCTGTGATGATTCTGCAGAAGCTGTGTCACCCAGGAAGAGGCAGGGCCAGGATTCACTTCCAGGCAACCTGATCTCTGGCTCTGGAACCACCCCAACCCCCTCTTCGTAGGAGCGTTGTCCCCAGCCCAGTTAGGGCGTGAGGTGGGGCCGGTGCTGATATGGAAGGACTCTCCCAAGGGCCCATGGTGCCACCCCTGCCATCAGCGACCTGGCAGGACGGTAGCTTCTGTGTCACTCTAGACCTCTTCCTCCCATGCCAGGCTGGCGGCCATCGCCCTGCTTGTCCTGGAGGAGGACGAGGAGAGTGCCTTCTGGTGCCTGGTGGCCATCGTGGAGAGCATCATGCCAGCTGAGTACTACAGCAAGACCCTTATGGCATCCCAGGTAAGCTGGGCAGGGAGGGCACTGGTGGCCATGCAGCCAGGATCCCCGAGTTGTTCCTGAGAGCTGGTGAATCTCAGGACAGTGGGAGTCTTTCAGGCCTTGGTTTACCCATCTGTCTGGTGGGCCAGCGATCCTTCTCTTGGGCCCCTGTGAGGGTCTGGCAGGCTGATGTCTGTAAACTGCTGGGGCCCTGCCCGCAGCATGGACTGATGTTAACGTGGTAGATGATAATGCCATGTTAATGTGGTGTCCTTAGCTTCTGGGCCGGAGAGGAGGACATCCAGTATTTCTTGTCACTGGCAGTGACACAGGACAGTGGGGTGGAAGGTGGGGATCACTGGAGACAAAGTGGTACTTCCTGCCCACAACAGCCGTCCACAGAGATGCACTGCCTCTGTCATCAGACCCCCACTGGCCTCTGGCCTTGGCGTGGCTGGCTGTGTGGCCTCTACACCTGGTATCATCTCTCAGCCCTGGGCCGGCCCAGTTTAGAGTGGAAACAGGCTTGCGTCATGGGTTTATATAAATGCAAAGCAGTTTCACCCTTGTCCTCTGGCTCCCAGCATTGCCTGCCATTCTTGCTGTGTCAGCCCTTTCTGCTTTACTGAGCAGCCTCTTCCTCCTTCTGCACGTCCAAGTCCAGCCAGCTGTGGTGTGTCTGCCACCTTTTCCCTCCTTTCCTCCGACCACCATCCAACACCAGCTCCTCTTCCTGGGATTCCCACCTGCAGGATGGGGTCCTGGACTGGGGAGGCTCAGGTACACACTGAGGAGAGAAAGCAAGACTCGGGAGCCACCAGTGAGTAGGTGGGGACCGCATGAGAACTGCATTTGGCTGCATGGGAGGGAGCCCAGCCCAAGAGCGGCTTCAGTGGGGCGCTGTTTTGTTTTTGAGACAGGGTCTTACTTTGCGAAAACCTTGATCAGGCTCATCTTGAATTTACTATATAGCCCAGGCTGACTACAAACTCACAATGATCCTCCTGCCTCAGCCTCCTGAGTGCTGGATCACAGGCAAGCAACACCCCACCTGGTGATGGGGCCAAATGTTTTCACTAACAACAAGCTGGTACCTGCTTCTTGATACCATCAGCCATGAGGCTCCTCTCGCTCCGTCGTCATCTGCCGTCCCTGGCCTAGGGCCTTCAACCTCCTGCTCAGGTCCTTGTGTTCACAAGAGGATGACACTGTCTTCTGCCCTGCAGCCATGTCCTGGGGGAGACAGCAGAGAAGCCGAGGCTGGCTTCCCCACCCAGCAGCTTGTCCTTAGCTCTGTCTGTGTTCAGAACTGCATCTTCTGGCAGTTGCTGGCTGCAAGGTGGGCTGGGAAATATGCTGTATTTTCCTTCCCTGTCTAACATCTCTAAGTTTTAGGTGTGTTGTACCATCGGTGTCAAAGTTGCATTTTTTAAATTATAGAGAACTTTCCACGTTCACAAAAAGAATAGCATAATACACTTCTCTGTGTCCATCACTTATTTTCTTAATTATCGACCCGGAAGCCAGTGTCCTCTCACCCACCCCCACCTGCTCTTGCTGCAATAGTCCATCCCTGGCGGCTCATCGGGTCACCTCTGAGTCCTTCAGGAGGGTCCGTGACACCTCAGATCCAGTGTGTTACCCAGGACTGCACATGTACCCCCACACCACTGCGACCCGGATTCCCAGGCAGGAAAGAAGGAGCCCGGGTGCTGGCCATGCCCAACACCAAAGCCTAGGACTTTGGTACGAGACAGTGAGAGCAGCCACCATCCAGGCCAAGACAGGGTCGTCACAGAAGGAGGAGGGAACCAGAAAAAACACACCCTGGGGCCAGGGAAGGAGCCAAATTTTTGCTACCAGAGACTAGTTTTGTCGAAGACGATTATTCCATGGACGAGGCATGGGGGATGGGAATAGTTCGAGTGCATTACATTTATTGTATACTCTAGTATTAATGCATTGTAATATATAACGAAATGATTATACACTCGCCAGGAGCTCATTGTCCTGCAACTGGATGGGCCTGTCGGGGGTGACGGGAGACGGTGGCACCTGAAATGTTGCTGGTGTCACTACTACTCTGTACTCTTGTTTTGGTTGCCGTCACTGCAGACAACCCGCTTTGCAGAGATAGGATGTTGGAAACAGAAGCAGGCTTTTTAGTGCTCTTGTGGCCAATTCAGGATATCCCACCTTGACTTGAATTCAGAATATATGGAGATTTGAAGATGTCTCAAACATACTTTTAAGGCCCTTTTTTTCTTTTTTTTCCAATTTCAAGCAGTTGATCTGCTAGCCCAAATCACCTTACCTACTTTTTCACTGCAGATCTGTTCCTCCCCAGAACCCCCCTTCGTGGTCGGGAGAACTGAGTTAAGGGCACGTACTTTGATGTGGTTGGTAATTTTAATCACATCCTACAAAACATTGTTAAGTTCAGGTGGCATTGCTGGGCTGGCCAGCATTTCCCTGTGGACAACACAGTGCATAAACTCACATGTAAAAACAACCTTTTAACCTGAGGGGCGAAATCTGAAAACCGTCCCATCATGGCAGCCCCTCCATATCTGCACATCGCAACACAAAATGACCCATCTAGTTACCTGCTATGTAACCACTCAAAGACTTGAACAGTTCTCCAGCTGTGGCCTTGAGTGGCACTAGAAGTGCAGGTAACATATCCTCACGCACAGCTCCCTGAAAAATGTTTTGTACAAAAGCAAGCATTGTCACCTTATTGTCTCATGGGGAGGCTTGTCAACCTGGATTTCATACCACTGTGGTGAATTAATCCTATTTAACAGTTGTGCCTCAATATCCTCAGCTATTTCATCAATTCATCGAGTTATGGTGCTGTCCAAAAGAGAAAAATACGCCACCTTTTGAAATATAGCCCCTCAGACTGGAGATGTAGCTCAGTAGTTCTGTGTCTGCCTTGCAAGCACAAGGTCCTGAGTTTGACCCCCAGTACTGCAAAGAAAGAAAGAAAAGTAAAGAGAGAGAGGAGGGAAGGAGGGAAGAAGGAAAGAAAGAGAAAAGGAGAGAGAAAGGGGGAGG
>PVIC010022452.1:0-27608 GCA_004025085.1 Thryonomys swinderianus | reverse complement strand
CCCTTAAAACAGCTGCCTCTTAAAAATGTAAATAAATGTCTTCTAAAGACTTGCAAACTTACTTTTACAAAACTATATATTTTGTGATTTTGAATACTTTAAGATTTTAGTAGACTAGTAGTCTTTAAAGAGTTTTGATCATTCAGGATTTCAACATTGGAGATTATGGTGTTCAGGAATGTTATCTTTCAGGTTTATGCCACAAAACCCTAATTTTCAACTAGGGCCTCTGTGCTATTTCTTCAGTCTGGACTTCCCAACCTCCAACTCAGCCCTTAGTGAATTCCTTGCTTCCTCTGGAGAAACTTTATCTGGCCTATAACTACCCATTTCCACTCTAAATTTCCATTTACACACAATGGTGTTATCCCTGAGAGCATTTGGCTTAGTTTATGGCTCTGTACCCATTTGGTGTGATCCTTCAATGAAGCTATCTTTTGTTTTGTTGCCTAACAGTGACTCCCTTGCTGAACATGCACCAGGCACTTAGTAGGCACCAAAGAATGAAAAATTAATACTAGCAAATTACTTTGAATTGAGTTTATCCAAGCAGGAGCTAGAGTAGATGTGGGAAAGATAATTAGCTTTAAAGCCCATTTATAAAGAAGTTAAAGAAAGCAGCTTTTAACTTGCAAAAATGTGTTCTGTCTCTGTTTCTGAGAGCAATAATGCTTTCCATCATTCTGCTGTCACCATTTTCTCCAACACAGCCTCAGTGCCTGCTCTCCCAGAGGAGGCAAGGTTTTTCACACGTACCTGGTAAGGTACAATAAAACTGCCTCTGTGTTCTAGACATAAATGATGACCTAACTGGGAGCCTCTCCCTGCTCCCTCCTCAGCATTTGTCCTACCTCCTGGGTCGCAAAGGCTAGGAATTCATGAATCAGGACATTTCAGCTTCTAGAGAAGCTGCAGTGTTTATTCCTCTCAGTCAAAAGTCTGATATAAAAGAGACCACAGTACTAGATGGTACAATTATTCGTGTGTATGTTGATGCATAATGACTTTTTTGGGCAATCCTGGGGATCAGCTCTAGGACCTCCCTTGTCCTTGCCAAGTGCTGTACCACTGAGGTACACCCCTAACCCCTTTTAAAGACTTTTAATGATGGCATTTATGACTCAGAATAACCCCAGGGTTAAAAAACTGACCCATTTTCTTAGAAGTCTCTGAATTTAAAGCACATTCAAGTTTATAGGTTTTTCCACAACCTGAGTACTAATTTAGTTTCTTTCACTGAACTATTCATAAGACAATTGGTATCTCACAGTTCAGTTTAAGAGCTTCAATTTAGGATTGTAATTAGTCTATATGGTATTTTATCTGATAAATCTACTCAAGGGATATTTTTTGTTTCCTTAAAACATTCACTCCAGACCATCATGGACTTGAGTCTTCATTCTAATGTTAATTATGATACAGTATTTTCAGAAAAAGTAATATAAGCAATATAGCTCACAGGCTAAGCTCACTTGTCCTTGGTGTGAATATAGCTCACAAAAAGAATTTGTCCAAGTTTTTCTTCTCATTGAAAAACATCACATTAGATAGAGATTTTGCATTATCTAAATATCCAGATCCTTCAGCCTTTTTGAATTCTCAAGTCCATGGCCCTAAATAATTTCTAAAATTAAATTATGATCAACTTGTGCAATGATGAGCTATGTCTACTCTCTCCACAAGACCCTGGTATTTCTGAGCTCATGTAAGGCTCCATTCTTTTTACTTGAGCAAATGTTCACCTGTTTGGTCCCAGTTAAACCAATTGCACTTCCGCCCAACCTCAAATCCATTCATGCTCTCTTGTCTCCTATCTGAGACTGCTTGCTCTTCTCAGATGGTCTAAAGTATAGTCTTCGAAACAGCAGCAACCTTAGTCTGGTCAATCATTCCATGCAGATAATTTTCTTTAATGTTACAGTGGCTTTTTCACCCTGAGGTACTTCAGCAGTTCTACCGAGTCATTGCCTCCTCATAGTCCCTGTGATCATCTACTTAGTGTATTGATCATTTTTGTTTTTCCTCTGGAAAAACTGTTCTCAAGTCATATCCCCTGGCCACTGTGTTTAGGCTAAAGCAATATGTGCTTTAACTGGAACTCTGAGACATAACTAAGGGCTCTGTTTTGGGAAGTCATGTCCTCAGGTGTCGTTCGGCTCTACTAACAGGCTTTTAAGGCAGCTACTCTACTAAAAACAACAACAACAACAATTCTAGGTTCGACCTCCACTTGGGTTTAAGGCATTATGCACATTGCTGAAGGAAAGAGAAAACCTTTGGAACAGAAAACAAGGAAACTAAACTGATGTCTTGATCCCACACTTAGATACACTTCTCACTGTCGGGGGTGTTGAGAGGGATTGACATAATTATGGGAGATGGGTCCTTTCTCAGCTCCCTTGACACCCACTCTTACCCACATTTTGCTCTAAATTTTGTGCTCTGTGATTACTGAAACTGAAGTGACCCAGCCCTTCAAGAGATCGTTTTGTTAATCTGTTCAACGATCTAGTTATATAAGTTGGGTCACAATGTGAACATGAAACTTAGGCTTATGAAATGGGCTGAAAACTCATTCCCACCCATAACTAACTGTGTCACTTGGCCTCTCAAAAATTGAATTTGCTGGGCCGGAGATTTGGCTCAGTGGTTCTGACGCCTTCCTTGCAAGTGCAAGGTCCTGAGTTTGATCCCCGGTAACCACATACAATGTTGGGCGTGGTGACTCACGCGCACCAGCAATCAATACCACATACCACAGTGCCGGACGTGGTGGCTCATGCCTGGAATCCCAGCACTCGGGAGGCAGAGGCAGGAAGATTGCTGAGTTCGAGGCTTGCCTGGGCTCCATAGTGAGCTGAGGGCCAGCCTGAACTACAAAGCGAGACACTATCTCAAAAAAAAAAAATTGAATTTGCTGTATAAAATGAACATAATAAAAAGCTCTCATAAAGATGTTTAAGAGATTAATTACATGTTTTAACTATATATTTAGAAGTATTTCTTAACAATTTTTAAGTGTATGTTTTAGTAGTATATTCAAATTTGTTATACAGCCGATCTCCAAAACTGTTTTCATCTTCCCAAACTGAAACTCTACACTCATTAAACACTACTTCCTCTTTCCTCCTCCGTCTAGATTTGGACAACCATTCTACTTGTTGTTTCTGATTCTGGCTAATTTTAGAGCTTCATAAAAGGGAAACCATACAGTATTTCATTCTTTGTTCCCATTTTATTCCATTTAGCAATATACCTGTAAGGTTCTTCCATGTCATAGCATGCATTGGAATTTCCTTCCTTTGTAAGCCCAAATACTATTCCATTGCACATATAAATTGTATATTTTATTTATCCTTTCATCTTTTGATGCACTTTGGAGTTGCTTTCCTCTTTGGACTTATTGTGAATAATTCTATTATATACATGGGTATACAAATATCTCTTTGAAATCTTTCTTTGAGTTCTTTTAAATACATGTACCCCATGTAGAGTTGCTGGATCATATGGTATTTCTATTTTTAATTTTTCGAGGAACCTGCAATACTGTTTTTCATAGCAGACACACAATTTTGCATTCCAATAAAAAGTGCATGGGGCTGGGGATTTAGCTCAAGTGGTACTACACCTACCTTGAAAGCACAAGGGCCCAAGTTTGGTACCATAAAAAAAAAAAAAAAAGGTGCATAACAGTTCCTCTTCCAACTTTCTCTTCTTGTTTGAAAACCATCAACAAGTATAAGGTGATATCTTATTTGGGGTTTAGATTTGTGTTCCCTTAATTTTAGTCATATTAGAACATCTTTAAATAAGGTGGGGCTTTTGGCCATTTGAACACCTTCTTTGGAGAAATGCCTACTCAAAAGTTTGTCTATTTTTAAATTGGGTTATTTGAGCCATATATGATGGTACAACACCTGTAAACCCACACTCTGGGAGGGAGAGACAGGCAGATCACAAGTTAGAGCCCAATCTGGGTAATTTAGCAATTTAGCCAAGATCTTCTCTCAAAACTTAAAAAATGTGTTAAAATGCTGGGAATGTACCTCACTGTGAAAGCGCTGGGTATGATTTCCAGTACTGCAAAATTATAATAAGTAAAATAAATTGAGTTAATCATATTTTTGTTATTGGGTTGTAGAAGCTTTTTAATATATTCTGGAGATTAATCACTTGTTAGATATTGATGCAAAAATATCTTCACCCTTTCCATAGGCTGCCTTTTTGCCTGTTATGTCTTTTGATACACAGAAGTCTTAAATTTATCCTATCTCCCATGAACAATCTTGATACTTTTTGAAATAATTGTACATTTATTTTTGTGACCATTTGATGTGTGTTTGTCTCCCTCACTAATATGCAAGCTACAAAAGGGCAAGGATCAGGATGATTTAACTCAGTGTGTATTATGCCTTTGGTACCTAGCACATAATAAATGCTCAATAAACTTTTACTAAATAAGAAAATAACTGTTTGGAAAAACAGCACAGTGACTTGCAGTAAGTACAATTTCATTAAGTAGAAACTATTACTGTTGTTATTTAGCTCACTCTACTCTCTGCCTGAGGAAACTTTGTTTAGTCTGAAAATAAAAATGAATATGAGACTTACTTCCTTAAAGGAACACAATAAAGTCAACGGTAGGGTGTGTGTTGACTTAGACTTTGAGACTTGGCAGAGTTGGTTCACACACTGATCCCATCTTTTTCTTTTTTTTTTCTTTTTTTTTTTTTTTTTAGACAGGGTCTCACTTTGTAGTCCAGGCTGGCCCTGAGCTCACTATGGTGCCCAGGCAAGCCGCCGCAAACTCAGCAATCCTCCTGTCTCTGCCTCCCAAGTGCTGGGATCACAGGCGTGAGCCACCACGTCCGGCATTGTGGTATGCGGTATTGATTGCTGGTGGGCGTGAGTCTCCACGCCCAACATTGTATGTGGTCACCGGGGATTGAACTCAGGACCTTGAGCTTGCGAGGCAGGTGCCGGAACCACTGAGCTAACCCTCCGGCCCGATCCCATCTTTTTCTAATTGTATAATCCTTGATACATTACTCAGCTTCTCTGAAAGTCTCACTTTTCTCATCTGTAAAATGAAAGTAATAATATCTACCTTATAAGGTTATTATGTGGATTGTCTATAATATGTGTATTGTCTTGGCATAGTGTCTGGCATTTTTTTTTTTTGAGACAGGGTCTCGTTTTGTAGTTCAGGCTGGCCCTGAGCTCACTATGTAGCTCAGGCAAGCCTGGAACTCAGAAATCCTCCTGCCTCTGCCTCCTGAGTGCTGGGATTACAGGCGTACACCCGGAACTCTGTGGTATGTGGTATTGATGGCTGGTGGGCGTAAGTCACCATGCCCAGCATTGTATGTGGTTACTGGGATCGAACTCAGGGCCTTGCGCTTGCGAGGCAGGCTCTGGAACCACTGAGCTAAATCTCTGGCCCAGTGTCTGGCATTTATAATAAGCCCTCAATAAATGGTCCTTCTATTATTTCTTTACAGACCATTAGAATCTCTTCCTTTTCCCCTTTGTTTTTGTTATTGTCTTTTAAAAGGTTACTTTCCTAGCTATTGTCTCCACTTACAAGACAATTTAAAAGATATAACAAGAGTAAATAAGCTTGAATGGAAACTATTTGATCAGGACATTTAAGCCAAAATATCATTGAAGAATCCCTTTCAGACCTGTGAATTACTACAGTGCACATATTTTTGATCTTCACCAAAATTGGAAACATCTTATTAGTGCGGTTCTTGACATTATAGATCATTTTTGTGAAAATAGAGATTTTTCACGGGGCAAAAAAGCCTCCATTGAAAACAAAGCGGTATCATTTCATCACAACATACAATGAGAAGGAAATGCCTCCTGAAGTGCTATACAGATTCATGCTGCCTGAAAAGACTCCCCAGAAAGAACCTGTCTCATTCAAGCCCCATGGAGGGTAAATGATTAAACTTTCTAGTGCTGATAGGCTTGTATTTCATGTTGGTGACTTACTAATCACTTGACCTTTTCCACAGTGCACTTAGTCTAGTAAGTATCCTCCTTTCTACAGAAGCTTGGGTGCCTTGCATGATGCTTCACAATGGAGCCAGGGCAGAGCTTGAAGAGAGTCACACATTGAACACTGAACATACTGACATTCATCATGTGTTTTTACTATGGGATGTGATAGTTTAATGGCAGCCTGAAAGTATAGCTCTAGGAAATACATACCAAAAAATTAAGGAGGGGATTTAATTTCCCACATGTACCTTTGAAATCTCTTGTAGTTAAACAAAGGGGAAAATTCCAATGCTATGAGAAATTTTGGCTTTTTGACACAAAAGATAACTAATATAACTTAATTTCAATTAATAGAAATAAATCCAAAATGTTTTTGTTTGTCCTTGCTATTTGTTGCCTCTTTGGCTTTGATATTGTTCACTGTTCCCTTCCCTTCAAAAATCTTGATGGTTCTGTTTTGCATTTTGTCCTCAAGAATTCAACCACTTTAATTATTCCTGTTAACTCCTCATTTTCTCCCTAACTATAAATGATTCCCTAATTCAATTCAAGAAACATAAGCAGAGCTGATGGTGCAGCTCAGTGGCAAAGCACTTGCTTCGCAAGCAAAAGGCCCTGGGTTCCATCCCTAGCATTATAAAAAAACAAACAAAATCCATATGCAACTGCCCTTGAACTTATAATAAGGTGACATCCTCATAAACCATGTAAGTTGAAAATGCATTCAATACAGCTACATTCCACATGTCTCAGTTTAGCCACTTAGCATACTCTGGGAGCATCAGTTGTTTCCCTTGTGATGGCAAAGCTGATGGGAGCTGTGGCTTGTTGCTCTGCATCAGGACAGAGTCGTCTTGCTTATTACCATCCCTGGAAAAGATCAAACGCTAAAGTACACTTTCCACCAAATGCTTATCATTTTCCCACCATCATAAATTCCAAATATTGTAAGCTTGACCACCACAAACCAGAGACAATTTGTAGTCATATATATCTATAAAGATATACAGAGAACCTACTATGCTCCAGATATTTTCCATGTATTAGAGGCAAAGGAAAAGAGGCCAAAAACAAAATCAATAAAAATTAATTCCAGGAAGTAATAAGGGCTACGAAGGTATTCATTCATCATTCAGCAAATGGCTTCTGAATGCTTACTACACACTTGGCATTGGTCAATAAACTGAAAGTTCTCTCATAGACATGAATCATGCTTTCCAAGTTAAGCAGGCCAGGGCAAGCATTTGGGGGCAAGAGCCCAGTGAGAAAATTTAGGCAACATCTAAATATAGCTCAGTGGAGTACAGTAGGGGAAATGTTGAGGAAATGGAAAAGAAAGGGGGAATCTAAATGAAATTTTCAAAGAAAGACTGACAGAATGTAATGACTGGTTGAACTAGAGAATGAAGCAAAGTGCTAAGAAACAAGCACTGCCAATGTTTAGGCGATTAGGACAGCAGGGAATGTTCCCTCCATTCACTGTGCCTTTCTGGAAAAAGTGCCCTGATTTTTTCTATATCTAGTCCCACCTGCAGTTTAAAGGTAGGCTCTGACTGCATGAGTTATTTAGAGATCCTCATTTCATGGTTGGAGTGATTGGCTCAGGGGTACTCAAGTGTCCCAGTGTCAGGTCTATGAGAGGGTGTATTTTAGAAATCGGCCTAAAACTACTAGAAAAAGACTCCTGGATATAAGGAGGTAAAGTCTGAAACAGTGGTAGCCGTTTGACTACTTTGAGGTGAGCCTGAGCTCTGGTGCCTGTCTTGCAATACCTGAGGATAAAATCAGTACCACAAGAGAAAGTCAGTCATGAAGGACATCACTTGAGTCCCAGATCAAGTCTCATCTGATGCTAGCTAGCATCCATCTCAACTATTTAATTCATGAGCCAATTGTTTCTTAGTACTTTTAAGCTGGCTTGAGTTTTCAATTACTTCTAACTAAAGAGTTCTGACAAACCCAATCCTCATTAGCATGCAGCACAGTGTTGAGACTCCAGGAGGCCAGTGAGCACTTGTGATCATAAGTGGCTCAGTGAGTGGATAGCTTTTGGTTAATTCTTGAGCTACAACATGTTCAGTGTAAACTGACACTGTGCTGTTTCTAAAGGCAATATTATTCCCACTGTCAAAAAAAAGTTTCCAAGGACTTGTTCTTGACATTAAAGGAAGAAGGCACAGAGAATCTTTAGATGAAGGTTGGCAAGACTGGCATCAGAAGAAATTGGATAAGAAACACATCCGTATTCAGACACTCTTTTGTTCCCAGAAGTGTTCTTTTGCATTTCTTATGCCTCCTCCACCCAGTGGCAGTATCAGGGCAGCGTTCTTAATTTTTAGGTATATAAAACCTCTCCACTTGGGGAGCTTGTAAAAACACAGATCCCTCTGACACACTCCAGAAGCATCAAATTCAGATTCAGCAGTTCTTTGACAGGGCCCAGAAATCAACATTTTTTCATAAACTTCCAGGTGACTCTGATGCAGTTGTCACCCTGAGAATCACTATTGCCATAGGCTGGGTTCCAAAAAGCCAATCCTGATGAGCATTTATGAGCAATAATGTATTAAGGAAATGTTTGGAGGTAGGCGGGGAGAAAAGCAGAAAAGGGAAGGGAGGGAGCCAATTGCAAGGGTAGTCCTGCAAAAGGTAGCTTCAACCTGATCCCAAGGAGGAGGTGTGGAGTGTGAAAAGTTATCCCCTCTCCCCCAGTCAGGTTTCCACATTCCTGCACTATCACTTAAGCTCCCATATACTTCCACGTTGCAACATGATTCCAATAGCTTGCTGTTGCATGTTCTTTGAAGTCACAGGCATGAACTTTGGAAGCAAAAATATGCTGAAGCTGGAGTAGGGCACAGGGAAATAGTAGAGATCAGAAGGAATTTGAGTGGAGCACATACAATGTCTGATAAAACTATTTAAAAGATTTCCTAGTTACTCTAGGAGTGTCTATCTGCTTTTTTAAAAGTAACAGAAGAACAAGACAGTGTGCACCAAGTACAAAGGAAGAATTACTGATGCACAGTTCTGTTTATGTATGGAGTTGAGAGGACTCTATCTTACACATAAGACTTTAGTGTCACTGAAGTTGGCAGTCTTTCAGTGGCAAAGTTTCTTGTGGCATTTGGTATGTTTTATGATATATCCCCTGCCTACTACCCTAATCACATTCTTTCTACACTGTGTGATCCAAGCATGACCTAGGGCTTCTAAAAAAGCATATTCTTGTTCACTTCCAAGAATTTACAAATGCCATTTTTCCTACCTATAACCAACTGACCCCCCCACCACGCTTTTCACCTCATTAATTTATATACCATTTTAGGCTTAGTCAAAACATTTCTCCAGTTGGACCTTTCTTGGCCCATGGGTCCTCTCATTATCTGCTCCCCTATGCTTCCCAATCCCTAAGGACAATCACTTTTTCATTACTTGCCCAATCCATGTTTTCTCTTAGAATGAAGCTCAAGGGGACAAGGGTCCATGCCTGCATTATTTGTAGCTATAATCCCAGTGGCTAAAACAGGTATTCAAAAACGTGCAACCTGAAATTGGAGAATAAGTGTAATATATGTAGTTTTTCCTCCTGGAGAGATAGATATAGATATAGATATAGATGATATAGATATAGATGTAGAGTTTTCACTTGAACTCAATGCTCTGCTTATACTATGAAGCAATCATTATTCCATTGGAAAAATGTGTCACTTCTAATTTTATTCACTAATTCAGTAATAACTTATATGCTAATACAATCATACCACAAAGACTGAGCTCCAAATTCCCTAAATTATCCCTGTGCAGCACTGACCTCTGTAATTCTTGTGCTAGTATTTATTTAGGGTGTTTCCCCATTTTCTATGTATGTCATGCTGAAATTAAGTGAAAACTTGGCAACCTGAGGATGTCTAAAGTAATTGTGAAGAAGTTTAACACCTTGAAGTCATCGAAGATTTGCACTGACATCTGAGGACCAAATCTATATAGCACCAATTCCAATCTTAGCTTTTAAAGCCCTATCAGCTTTACCATACAGGTAGATAGATCTACATTACAATGAAGACAGACTTTTCATTGTCATTTTCCTAGTATTGGAAATACTACAGATTGGCTGCTGAAATCCATTCCTTATCTATTTTCTCTTGTCTACCTACCTTCAAGGGGAGGTAGGAAAGTCAAATACTGCTTTCCCTGCTTTCCTTGTGGGTAACAGATGCTGTGTGATGCTGGCCTGGACAATGAAATGGGAGAAAATATTTTCTATCCTAAGAGATGATGAGACAAGAAACACAGAAGCCTCATCTGCATTTAATGACTTCCCACTGTTGGTGTCTGAAATTGTGGTGGCCACCTTAAGACAATGAGGCAACTAGACTAAGGCTGAGACACCAACCTATCAAAGATGGCAGAGCCGAAAGAACAGACATAGGTTACTGATGACACTGTGGAGTAGCAATCACCAAAAGTACTGCTACACTAAATAAAACACACTCATTTGAGCACACAGTTACATAAATATTCAGCTATTAACATCTGAACACAATCTAACTGATGTACCTAGTTACTTGGTATTTCTTTTTGTGGAAACTAAAACAGAACTAAATGATACTGTTTATACGTACTTGGATAATACTAGATTTTTGGAACCAACCTAGACTACATTTAAAAGATTTGGTTACTCTGGTCCTAGAAGCAGCAAGGAGCATCCTGTAGCCATTCATCCATGTTACAAGTTCTGAGAACTATATACTGCAGAGACCTTCTGTGGGACTAGATACCGCACTAAGAGCTGGGAGAGAGGTTTATGCCGATTTGAAGACCTTGAATCATTCAAAGACTGTGAGCAGGAAATGCTAAGAGCTCATTAAGTTTGGGCAATCACTGTGGCAAGATGGCTGCATTTCTTAATAAGTAAGAGCAGAAGGCTAGAGTCCTACCTTAAACTCAGAGCTGCTCTCCAAGTGTGGGGAGGTGAGATGGCTCTCCGGAGAGCAACCTCCATATCCCATCTGCAAATGAGGCAGTGGGACCAGCTGACCCTAGAGGCTCTTTCCAGATCTAAACCACTGCGATTCCATGGGCAGAGAACATAATATTTTTGGAGTTGCCTTTTCCCAATCTTCACATTCTCTTTTGCTCTACTTTATAACTGTCCTTTTCTACCTCTGAGCATGGGTCCTTGTGAAAGATAAACCTCAAAATAAATACAGAAGCCTTGACACAGCTCAGATTTAAGCCAGAGAAAGGTAGTGAGGCTGACAAGGTGACTTGGGAGGCCAGCTGGGTACTACAAGGCAGAATGGAGTGATGCCTTATTCTTCAGAATGAGAAGAAATATGCCACCTTGGGGAGAGTGACTTGTAACTGTTGGGCACTCAAAGGATTTGATGTTTCTCAAGCTTTAAAGCCCTCTTTTCTGAAGAAGGCACAAGCTCTCTAGGAAAAGGAGCAAAACCTTCTTATGCAGTAATATTTTGTCTCTGGTTTGCATTTTTTTTTTTTTTGAGACAGGGTCTCGCTTTGTAGTTCAGGCTGGCTCTGAGCTCACTATGGAGCCCAGGCAAGCCGCCGCGAACTCAGCAATCCTCCTGTCTCTGCCTCCCAAGTGCTGGGATTACAGGCGTGAGCCACCACGTCCGGCATTGTGGTATGCGGTGTTGATTGTTGGTAGGTGTGTCTCCATGCCCAGCATTCTATGTGGTTACCGGGGATCGAACTCAGGACCTTGCACTTGCGAGGTAGGCGCCGGAACCACTGAGCTAATCCTCCGGCCCTCTGGTTTGCATTTTTAAAAGTTTCAGTACCCAAATCCTTCAGTCTCTTGGCCTCTTGAATCAGTGGGCAAGGGTTTGCATGAAACATTTCTGAAGAGGATATAGGCTATAAGTCTCCACTCTGCACCTTCCACTTTGGTAAAACCTATTTAAAAAAAAATACCACACTGAGAATTTTACCAGGTGATTTTTGGAAGCTGACTTATGAACTGAACTAATTGGGCATTTCTGCTATTCTGAAGAACAAAGACTTTTTTATTGGTCTTCAACTGAGGCATATACCTGTCAGATGGCGTTGGCTCATTCTGCACATGCTCAGTTGAACAGAAATCTTCATACTGCATGCAACCGAGCCCAGCGACAACACCCACAACCTCACTCCCAGGCTGACCCAGTGCATCCACTCCCTCTAGTTGCATTTTTATCCTGCCAAGTCTAAAATGTCTAGGGAACACAGAGAGCAAAGTAGGTGCTGGGGACTTACGGATAACGCACAAAGGAACTTAAAGTCTCCTTGTGTCACTGCTTTTCTGACCTTTCTAGGTTGTTTCTGGTGAGTACACGCTGCACAGATATTTGTTGAGTTTGGAGCAGATCGCGGGAGAAGCTGTCTCTCTAGGCACCGTTTGCTGTGGCACACCTTCCTAGACACTTTTCCTTTGCTCCTCTTCTAGGACGACCTCCCTCCCCCAGCCCTCATCTTCGTTAAGGAATGACAGAGTGGCACTAAAGGCATCCACTGCCAAGAGCTCGGTATTGAGTGGCAACCTCTCTCCACCTCTTTCTTTTTCGCTTTCCCATTCATTGGCACCCTTTCCTTGCCTCCCCCCACCCCGCAAAAACCGGGGAAGGCTTCCCGCGGTTACAAAAGAATGAGGAGAGCGCCCGGAGTTTGGAGCATCTCGCTGAAGAACGTGCGTGCGGCCGTGGACCTTTTGTCCCCGGCTCCTCCCGCGGTTCGGTCGTGCTTGGGCGAGGAAGCGACGGCTTCGACTCGCCCCGCCTCAGCAGCTGCAGCCAGGGAGCTCCACTCGCTAACCCCCACCCCCCGCCCCGCGCCCTCTAGACTCCCAGGCCCGCCCGTGCACCGTGACGTGGCCGGCGCCGCGCGCATGCGCCGCTCACCGCTCTCTTTCCCCGGGCCACCGCCTCCCGACGGGCTGGAGTGGGCGGGGCCTGTAGATCCGGCCGTCGCGCGGGCCGGAGGGGGAGGAGAGCGAGTGTGCGCTAGGCTGGTGCGCGGGGCTCCGGAGCCCAGAGCCGGCCGGCTGTCGAGGCTGAGGGGAGGAGCGGAAGGCGGTGGCCCGGGCTCCCGCCCGCTCAGAGCGCTCGTCCCGCGAAGCCCCCTCCCACTGCCGGGCGGGCGGCGGCGGGAGGAGAAGAAGGAGGAGGGAGCGTCTCTGCCGCCGCCTCCTGGTCCCCAGTGCCGATCTGCCGCCGCCACCTCCCTCCGCGGCGATCCTCCCTCCACGGTCCTGCCGCGGCCCCCCCTGTAGCCCGAGCTGCCCCGCGCCGCGCCGGAGCCGGCCTCGGGCGGAGGGAGCGGTCGCGGCCTCGCGGCCCGCCCGGGCTGACGAGCTGAGAGCGCGGCGCTGCGCGGTCCCCGAGGGTCCGCACGCCCGGCAACGCGGCCCGAGCAGCGCGAGGAGCAGCGGGCGGGCGGGCGGCGTCGGGCCCGGGCCGCCCTCGCTCCCACGCCCCGGTCCCGCCGCCCGCGCCGGGGCAGTCGCCTGCAGAGGAAGGCGCCGCAGTCTCCGGGCCTCGCCGCCCCGCTCGAGCGCCTCCAGCAACGAGGGCTCGCGGGTCCTGAGAGGAGCAGGCGCACCCCGGGCCGGGCTCTGAGCTCTTGGGCGCCCCCACCCCCGTTTTCGGAGCCCTCCACGCTGCGGCCGCTGTCCCCTCTGGACCATGGCCGACGACGACGTGCTGTTCGAGGATGTGTACGAGCTGTGCGAGGTGATCGGCAAGTGAGTGTTCACGCGAGGGAGCGGGAGTGTGGAAAAATGCATTTCAGTGATGCCCGCGTCCTCCCGCACCCGCTCCGGGCCTGCCCTCTGCCCTCCCTCCCCTCTGCCTCCCGCGTCCTCCTCACCCCGGAGTATTTATAGACGTACCTGGATCTCCTGCCAGGAGGGGCTCTGGGGGGTTCTCCACGATCCCTTGAGGCCAACAAGTCGAGGTCGGCCACCCCATAAGGCTTGGAGCCGGCTGCCTGCATTTTATCTGACGGTTGTACAGGGACGTGGCAGAACCGATTTTATAGTTGCTTCCTGGGAACAGTTGGGGTTATTGTTACCTTGTCTGTACCTTAGACCATTTACAGATACAGCAGCTTGCATTTTGTTTGCTTGTACGGAGAGAGAGAAAGGACGTCCAGGGTTTTAATTGTGGGGTGTGTGTCTATTGTGCAGGATATTAGACAGATGCCTTTGTGTTCACTCCATGCCTGGATTGGAGGGAGTCGTGTAAGACGGGATACATCCAGTCTTGGCAGATTCCTCATCTAGTGTGAACGTGCGTGGAAAGAGTTGGGGGCACCCGAATTTTTAATGCCTCGTTATGCAATGTCTATTCAATCAGTGCTCAAGGCTCCCTTCTACTGTTGTCGGGATGGTGGTTAGCGTGGTAGAGCCGTCTGCTTTGAGTCACCGGGCTGGTCTAGAATACAGAACTGACAGTCCAAATGCTCATCCTTTCATCTGGGTTGTATAATTACACTAGGGAAAAGCAGGGAATCAGATTAATCACAGTGCTGATTGAGAATTAAATCTGCAGTTCCTCATCTAATTGTCCATTCCTTAAATCTGTTTTGAATAGTTTCCTTTTCATTCTTGTCAAACAGTATTCCAAGTGCACAATCCTGCTAATTTGCTTGTGAGGGAAATGCTGGCAATCTGAAGTTGATTTCCTAGCTCAGTGTGCATTCTGTGGCTTTAGAAGTTGAGATAAGATTTAAGAGCAATTTTTGCGTGTTTAATAGGGCTTACTAGATAGCTACCATTGGCATATTTTACCCCCTTTTTTTTTGGGGGGGGGAGTTGTGCTTTATTATCTATTTTAAGGTCTGCTATTGGGAAATGAAACCAAGACCTTAGTGCAGTTGGCTCAATCTCTTTTAAGTTGTCTGCAGCACTCAATTCGAATTTGTTTGAGTGCTGATAACTCACTTTTTCTTCCATATTGAGGTATTACAATGTTGCCTCACATGCTGAAATTGCCGGCAGAGCTTGCTACACACTTTACTCAGACCCAGTTGCTACGAGGACATGTTACTCCTTGCCCCTATTGTTCAATGACCAGCCTGTCTGGTAGGAAGAGGATATCCAAATGTGTCTGGTAAAGTCATTGTGGAAGTGCTCTAGAGCAGCGCTGTCTGAAAGATACATGAGAGTCACATATGGTAATTTAAATTTTTCTAATAGCTACATTGAAAAGCTGAGAAACAACTAGGTGCAATGAATTTGGCTAAAATGTTTTCAACCCAATAGATTCAAATTATGGTCATTGTAATATGTGAGCAGTATAAAATTATTACAGAGGTATTGTATATCCTTTCATACGGTCTTTAAATTTAATGTGTATTTACACTAATAGCATATCTCAGTTCTGATGCTATGGTAAATTTTCATCAGAAATGACTAAATCTGTGTTTAGATTTCACAAAATTTGCATGTCCAAAAGTAAATTCACATACCCAAGTTGTTCCAAACATATGTAAGTTTTGCAATAACTGAATTGAGTGTTTTTGCTACATTTAAATTAACTAAAATTAAATTTAAAACTCTCAGTCAGACTAGCCACATTTCAGGTGCTTAATAGCCACATGTGAATGTCAGAGTTCTAGAGAGCAAAAGATACCAAATATCTCCTTGGTTTATTCGTTGTTAGCACCCAGGGAACATATATTAGGTATTTCCCCAAAGCCCCCAGATGACTTTAACAGTAAATGATGCTTTTTTGTGTTTTAGTAATAGCTGATGTAAATGAACCAGCAAAGTCATAACTGGAAAATGGTGATATTCAAATGTTAATTATATTGTATTGATGGAAAATAACCATCACTGAATCAGTTTTGGTAACTAGTTTTGATTCCTTAAGGTCTAGAAGGGTGACAGTGTGATCTCTCGCTCTCAAAAAAGTGGTCAGCATCACATTAACATGGTCAGTGTTCTGCTGACTTATAATTAAGAGAATATTTCAGGAATCACCTCATAGAATTAAACTCATCTTCTGTGTTATTTCACAGCTGCATGAGGAGAGACAGCAAGCTAATTTTGAGGTGATAGGTATTCTGTGGTTACCTTAATCTCATTTGTATCCTCAAAAATCTGCCATAGCCAGTGCCACTTATAAAATGCCATTCCTTGAAATAAAGAATCCAAAATAGCCTTAGTGTTAAAGAATGTAGTGATAATGTTCCTCACCCTATATAAAGGTTGAAAATTTCTCCGGTAAATTGTCTCTGTATATATCGATCTGAAAATTGAAATTCATTTGAGATTTTTCTTGCAGAGACCCCGACAGCATACATTTTAACTTACAGTTTGTTCAATTATGGATTTTAACACGAAGGCCTTGAAGATACTCACTTGTACTGAAACCTTCTTGTTGATTTCTATCCAAGTACTATGGAATTTTGATTTTCTTTTATATCAAATCACCATCACAAATTGTTTTTCACTGCTAGGTCTTAATAGGTTTAAATTTTCACTAAGGCACTTTAAAATAGATTTTACTTTTCAAGACTAATTGGCCACCCACTCACTCCCCTACCTACCCATCTACTCATCCACTGTGTGCTTGGTTCTACTTGGTACCAAGGTATGAAAGAGAATTCCAGTTTAATTCAGACCTTGCTGTGTGTTTTCCTTGGTTGAAAAGGCAAGATTGAGTTAAGGAGATTTAAAAGTTGATCATTATTTGGTATGTTTTCTTTTTAGTGGCTGCAGCTTTTTTCCTTATTCAAGCTATTTTGAGGGAATCATGTATCTAATTCATTCGGGAAATTGAGAGAATGTATTTCCTATATTAAAAATTAAAACTGTACCGCAGCCCCATGTTTATTTTTCAGAATCATACAGAAACTCTTTTGAGTGCCTGTTATTCCCATAATATCTTTCAAGTTCCTGAAATGTATCTCCAGTAGCACAACCTTATCATAGTCCCCAAACTTCTGAAAAGTATTATGATGCAAATACAGGTTAATACTAATTTTATGTCATGACCATTTTCTATAGCTCTTGCAAATTTAGTTTTATAGGTAAGTGTAAAATCAGTAATATTACATGAAGGAAATTCTAAAAAGATTCATCCAAATTATCACACAGAAAAATGCCTACCTTTTGGTACAGCAGTTTCTGTGAAAATGAATACCACAATGTACACCATTTTCATCTCATGTGGACTGAATATTTGTCCTGGTACTTAGCATATTTAGTAGCCTGTACCTTCTGACTTTGCTGCTCTAATAGGACACATAGCAAAGTTGGAATGATGCAGTATGGCCCCTGATCAAGGATGACATGCAAGTTTGTGAGGCATGCTGTATTTGTTTACACCTGATGAGCACTTATCATATTTACTTACAGTTATTTATGGATCTCTCTACTTAGCTAATAGGGAGCTTCTTGAGGGCAGGGAGAATATGTCACACATCTTTATCCAGTAACACACTTCCTGCAATGTAACAGTCACTCACTGGCTATGGAATGAGTTGAGTAGTTTTAATAAAATCTCATTAAAAGACAAAAAGTATGTTTGCCAACCTTGGAGCAATCATTGTCCCAAAAGGCAGCATTAGTTTAAAGTAGTGGTTCTCCTCTTGGCTACGTATTAGAATCACCAGGGAGGCTTTTTAAAAAAGATCACTGCCAGGGCCCTGTGGCAGGGTGGTGAAATCAGGATCTCAGAGTGGGTTGTGCCATTGGTATTTTTTTTTTGTTAGGTGATTCTCATATGCAGCTATGATTAAGAGTTACCAGTTTAAAACTTAGGTAATGTATATAGTTGAGGCTGACTTTTTAGAGGATTACATTTTTTTGCAAAGTAGAATAAATGTTTTCTGGAAAGTATTGAAAGCAACATACTGAAACATAGTTTTGTCTTCTATGCATTTGTTTCTGAGCTTTGTGTGAAAATTTAGCCTGTGTTTGGCTTTGATTTCTTGAGCCCTTTAAAATTCACCTCGATTTATGACACTCATCTGATGTTTGGAACAGCACAGAACCAGGATTGCTTCAATAACAGTAGATGATGGCTTTCCACTATACTGATTTAATATTAAGAAATTTACCAATTTAGCATGGATTGTATTTACACATACACTGTATTGAAAGAGAATGGGTAAGTTACTTGTGTACTTTAAATCTTATACTTGTGACTCCAGTAATGCTGTTTTCCAGAGAACTGAGTTAAATGCAGCCTTTGTGTAAATATAGTATACTATAGGTATGTTCTAATAACATAAAATATATAATTCAACCAGAGAAGAATTCAACTTTACTAATTAATCCTGAGTACTATGGCTTTCACATGTATCAGTTGGCTCCGAGATTTGGGTTTCTAGTAACTAATACTGCATCACACTGGAGACTCTTTTCTTGGAAATTTTAACTAGACATTTTGGGGAAACTAGTTTTTAATGCTAGGAAAAGGTGAAGTATGAGTCTGAATGAAATGAGAACTTTCCAGAAATGAATAGTGTTCCCTGAAAGAAATACTGTACATGATCACAAGGAAAGCCATGTAACAGGGTAAACAGAATACAGTCATCAGCTAAGTTGCTGGGAGCCCAGAAAGAATTCAAACCATGGGGACACTGCTGCATTTCCAGAGGAAAACCCTGTTAAATACAGTGCTGGCTGTAGATTCCTACCCATGGCAGGCCTCGTTGGAAATCAGCAGTGCTGATTTCTGATGATGGGATTTAATTCTGGAGCCCTTTTGGGGAATAAGTAAGCTATTCAGTTGCTTTTCTGTAGTGCAACTCTTCTTGTGTCCAATTTCTGTAGATTTATTTAGGAGATCTCTTTTTCAAGTAGTATTCCTGTGGACTCATTTATCTTACATGACTGTTAACATATTTCTACCTAAGCATTTCACCCCCTTCCATTTGTTTCTTGTTATCTGCAACATTTCACCTGATACACTATATTTCTAATGTCCCTTAAATTGTGCTCCTGAATATTTCTTTTAAATTGAAATTTCTCCCACCTCTAGTTGTAGCTCTGCTCAATGTATTAAAAGAGCAGCTATCCCTCACTTAGGGGGATCGTGAGTGAACTATAGCATTTTCGTAAGTATTTTTACATTTTAAAAGTGGTAAAAGCACTTTATATAAAGGAACTTTGACATAAGATTGTTTAAAATACCTTATAACTTAGTGCCTACTTTGTAAAGGAAATTGATTTATGTTCTCATGGCAGGCATTTTACATGTATTGATTGTACATCAATTGATTGTACCCATTTTAAATGTATTGACTGTACATCAATTGATTGTACCCATTTTACAGAGAACACTTGAGATCAGGAGGGGTAGTGAGTAATTTTTGCCCACTATCACATGGGATTCCAACTGTTTCTAGAGTCCAGTCATTTTATGCCACATTATGCTGCTGATTCAAATCATGAAAATACTGTACTACATTGACTTTTTTTGAAATAAGACTTGTCTTTATTTTCAAACTTTATTTGCTGCAACTTTTGATTGTTTGACTTACTAGTTACATTTCTCACCTCTTAAGTAGAGGTTTCATATACCTTTCATTATTTTATCTATTTTTTATTTGGTCTTTAATGAAATACTAGCATGTGTCACCAAACTGATAATCTATTTATCTTTTAGTAGTGGAAATATGGACTCTTGACCATCTGTCGAAAATACAACTGTTTTTTGAAACTTTCTCTACACCTTTTATTCCTTAAGTTTTTCCTTCCAATTCCTCTGCCCTAACAGATGGAAAAGGATAATTACTTTTAACATGCCAAGTCAGAAGTAGAGAGGTTTCAGAGATAGATATTTATCGGATGTGGTATAGAGTAGTTTCCACAGGATTGTATTCCTGTATCTTGTGACAAAAACACAGAAAGTGTCCATTCTGACTCCGCGGACCATGTACCAGATCATAGCTACTGAGTCTGTTTCCACTGTTCCTCAGCACTGTGCATGTAAATAATGAAGAGACTGAGGTACTACTGCAAACCAGATACTTAACCTAACCGTCAAACACATGGGATGTGCTGCTCTCATGTTTTGGGGTTTATTTTAGTTGCAACTAAAAATGCAGATTCTTGGACAAACAAGTAGGGCTCTAGATTATTGCTGCTGTATAGAGCTGTAGAACCTGCTGGGCCACTATGGTATTATTGTTTGTAGAGCACAAGTCTATGTAGGGAGAATCTCTCTGATTTTTCTGTACTGGGAAGATTTCATTTCTGAAGCTAAATTGATTTCAAGTTAATGTTTACTTTTAATTTTGAGATTTAGTATTTTTACTAATTTACCTTAATGAACTAGTTTTATAAAGTAAATTATAAAAGTAATGGTGTACATAGTACATTTTAAAATATAATTAGTAGAAAGGTGAATTGCCTTTATTTTCCCACAGTCTGCATCCCTATCCTCTAGAGCAGTCATGGTGAACCTTTTGTAACTTTCAGTGATAACAGACAGTCTGCTGGGGCACACTGCCATAGGTGTGCCACCACTACTCTAACCATTGTAATTTCTGATACATCCTGGAAGTTTTTGGTTTAAAAAAACAAAATGGAACCGAGGATTTAGCTCAGTGGCACCACACCTACCTTGCAAAGCACAAGGGCCCAGGTTTGATCCCTGGTACTGCCCAAAATAAATAAATAACATTATGTGATTGTATTTGTACACTATATGTAAATATTCATTTTCCATTAAAATAATATATGATGATCTTTTTATGTCACTATATCTATCTCTCATTCTTTGTTGCTCTGTAATCCATGATGTGGATTGGTACTTTGACTTTGCACTGAATGCATGCTATTTCTAATTAGATGAATGCTGCAGGAAATTTTATCCTGGAATTTGGGTAAAAGATATAGAATGGCAGTCAAGATTTGGGAGTCATTTACTGTGAGTGAGTGAGTGTGTTCTTGGAGGCTGATTTGAGACAGGGCTTGTGGTTTGGAGTATAATTTGTAGGGTCAGAAAAGTCAGGACAGCTGGAGAGCTCATACATTTCAAAGTGGGGAAGATCAATAATGTCAAATCCAGCATACTGACCGAGGACTGAGAAAAAGTGTGGCTCTAACATGGAGGCAATTTAAAGAACCTCTCAAAATGAACATGATTTTTAATATTCAGTCCATGGTGTGTCTGAAAAACTACATTCTGATTTCATTTCTGTGGGTGTGGTAATTTTACACTATCTTTCTGTGAATCTGTCTCAAACCCAGCATATTTGGGGCAGAAATATAGATTTCTTTTTTACTGCAATTGCATTTTACAGATTTGGATAGCTGGCTTTTAGGTAAAATCATTTGGTTTTCGTAAAATTAGGCCATTTTCATCCCCTAACTTGTGCATAACTGTCAGTTAAATGGAAGCCTTTCCTGAGGTGACAGAGTAAATTTTTGATACTTTAAATTTTTGTTGCTGGGCCGGAGGGTTAGCTCAGTGGTTCCGGCGCCTGCCTCGCAAGCGCAAGGTCCTGAGTTCGATCCCCGGTAACCACATATAATGCTGGGTGTGGAGACACGCCCACCAACAATCAACACCGCATACCAGAATGCCGGACATGGTGGCTCAAGCCTGTAATCTCAGTACTTGGGAGGGCAGAGACAGGAGGATTGTTGAGTTCGCGGCGGCTTGCCTGGGCACCATAGTGAGCTCAGGGCCAGCCTGAACTACAAAAGTGAGACCCTGTCTCAAAAAGCAAAAAAAAAAAAAAAAAAAAAAAAAAAAAAAAAAAAAAAAAAAAAAAAAAAAAAAAAAAATTGTTGCTTTTCAAACCATTTTTATTTTCTTAAATTCTTCCACTATAAGGAACTTAGTTCTTGCCTCTGGACTTTTGTCCAGGTTGGTGGAGAGTTGTACTCTCTTCCCTTTCTCCTCACTCTTAACCCACCCCTAACTAAATCTGTTTGTTGGCTTTTTAAAGTAGTCCACAGCTATTCACAATCAAAAAATAATTACTTTATTGTACTTAAGCCTGTTTTTTTGTATCTTAAGTGCACATTATTTCACTTGAGCTTCTTGTGCTCTATTATGGGGCTTGTTGCACTTCCTTTTTTCCCCTCTATCTTTTTGTTTTCCTTTATTTCCTTTTCTTTTTTTTTTTTTTTTTTTGCTTTGTAACCATTGTTGTGACTATTTGACTCATTTACAGCTCAGAGTGATGATTCTCTCTTCCTATAGTTTAATGAGATCTGAAGTATATTATATTGAGTATGTGTTTCAGGCTTTTAACTTTGAATTTAGAATATTTTAATATTTAAATGTGGAGTGGAAATATTACCATTTAACCATATGAAAATTTGAATATATATTAAATGAAATAATAATGGCTACTAATTTAGTTACAGAGGTCTGTGGCTCTGCCATGGTGTACAAGTTATCCTGATATTATTGATAGTTTATAACTTTCATTTGTATTTTTAGGAGACATTGATTCTTGTCTTTTCTGCTTACACTTGATAAATAATTTCCTCTGAACATATAGATCACTACTGCTTCGTGGCTTGTAAGGCAGCTCCCTAAGATCTTATCTGATCACCTTTGACACAGTGTGGCCATTTTCTTCATATTCATAGAAGGAATGGTAGCTTCCTCAGAAGCCATTTGTATGAATTAGTGATTATAAAGTTCCATGTAAGTATTATTTATAGAATGTTTCTAAAATGCTCAAATTACTTTTGGCAGTTATGTACATAAATTTCAACAATTTCCAAATGTGTACTTTCTCGGTACTAAATATAGGATACAGGCTTATTGTGTAAATAACATGGTGAGATGAACATTGTTTTCTACCATATGTGTAAAATTGTTAGTAGTGTTAACATTGACAGATTTGTTCATTTATTCATTGATTTACCTGTAAAATGAGAATAGTGTATACCTTGCAAAGTTGTTGTGAAGATTGAAAGACATGACCTATATAAAAGGTCCAAGAATTATTATTACTTTAATTGCTATCATCATTATCATCCAGCACTTTTCTCTGGCTTCATGGAGCTCTCTGTCAATAAGAAAGGATGACAAATAGTTAAATCTAGACCTAATCTAACTAGACCTTGAGTCCTGAGAAGACAAGGGTCACAACTGACTTGTTTATCCTCCTATCTGCATAGCTTAGTAACTGATATACAGTACAATTAAGAATGCAGTCATTAGTTGTTGAGTGAGTGTGTTAAGTGAGAAATCCAGAGACTGTGACCACACAGTAGGAAAAGGAAGTGGAGGAAATCTTTATAGAAGAGGTAAGGCTTAAGTGGTTTGTTAGTTGTCTGCTTTGGTAATTCATTTAGTCTTGTAGGCCTGTTTCCTCATTTATAAAAAGGAGTAGAAGACAGGTAGGGAACATTAAAGAAATTTAAAGAAGTTTCAAAAATATATTTAAGATATGTGTTATCTTTTTAAAAAACTCATTGTTTCTTGTCTACATGGGAAAAGTAGTATAGATTTTCATAATTTGGGTTTATTTTTAGATTTTCATAATTTGTAAATCTGTTCTAGATTATAATTTTGCAGTATTGCTTCAAAGACGATGTTAAAAGAGGAAATTTTGTATTCTGCTTTTAAGCTTTGCATTTGAACATTTGACAGGTGAACTGTTCATATATGTAATATTTCAGTACTGAGAAAAAATCAGACTATATATTTACTAAAGAGCCATATTCATGATTTATAATATAGTGTTTTTAAATGCAACTTCTCCCAATTTTTTATAAGAGCAATTCCCACATCTTAATAGTGAACAAAATGAGGTGGAAAGTTCTAAAATTGTAGTCTCAGGTATGACTGAACACTTAATCTAAATAACCTAAATCCATATGACTGCATTTCATCAATTAGGTCAGATTACATAGACGGGTGTAAAAAAGGATCTTATTGGAATTGAGTGATGTTTGACTACTTTAATGGAAATATTTCCAAGGTTGACTTCAGAGGACAGTAAAAGGGATCTTTTCCTATGATAATCTTTAGATGGTATTATATTTAAATGCATTATTTAGATAAGACGTTTTTGCTGACTTTTCTGTGAGCAATTTGTTCAAAAGAAGAGTTTTCAGGCTTTAAGAATTTCTGCCAGTCTACTTCTTAGGTTTAATAGTCTTCCTAACTAGATTTTCATCCCAGCAGTACAGTATGACATTGAATTAGAGATTGTTTTTAGTAAATATTTTTCTTTAGTTTAGTAACTTGGAAATAGATACTTGCAAAACAAGCAAGAGGCTGTTTTCACTGAAGACTTTTTAAAATTATATTTCATATAAAATTTTAAAATTGTTATTGGAATACTCAGATCACAGGTTAGAGTGGGAATGTAATTAGCTCACATTATAATCAACATGCATGATATTTTTAAAAGCATGCTAGGAAGAGCAGAAAAAAGCCTCTACCAACTAACTACACATATTATAGGCCATGCTGTTTTTAAAAAAACATTTCCCTCTCATAGATGTGAAAGCGATCTGTGTAGATATCTATTTAAATGAAAACACTTCCATTATCGTCACTGTAGAAAGAGCCTGGAAATCTGGAGAGTGAGCATTGTAGGCTAGCTGCTCTACTTTTTTGGATTATCTACATTATTTCTCCCTACTGCTGGATCACACTTCCATAATCTATGACCCACTTGCACTAATAGTTTAGGGGTCTTTAACTTGACATCTGATTAAAGTTAAGGTTTTTTGGTTCAGAATTAGGCCCCCAAATATGAATTTAGACTTGAAGATCTTATAAGGATATTTTTCTTTTGAAGACGCATTGATAGACCTAGTCCTAAAAAGACAGGTATAAGTTGGATTTGAAAAAGGTAATTTAAGACTTAGTAGTAGGAATAAATGTTTTAAGGAAAATATTTTATTGCATCATGTGACATCAGTATTTGGCTTGTTTTATTGTTCATTCATCATGTAAAAGAAGGAAAGTAATGGCTACATTACAGACTACATTGGATTCTTTGTAACATAAAATGGCATTCTTAAAAAATTTAAACTGTGCCAGGGGTGGTGGCTTACGCCTGTATTCTGAACGCTTGGGAGACAGAGATAGGAGGATTCATGTGAGTTCGAGGATTGCCTGTGAGCTCAGGTCCAACCTGAACTACAAAGCAAGACCCTATCTCAAAAAAAAAAAAAAGTTTAAACTAAGGGCCAGGTATTTAACTCAGTGATTCTGGCATCTGCCTAGCAAGCACAAGGTCCTGAGTTCAATCCTCAGTAAGCACATACCACAATGCTGAGTGTGGTGACTCACGACCACCAGCAGTCAGTACCACATACAACAATGCTGGGCGTGGTTGCTCACCCCTGTAAGCCCAGCACTCAGGAGGCAGAGGCAGGAGGATTGCTCTGAGTTTGAGGCTTGCCTGGGTTACATAGCGAGCTCAGGGCCACCCTGAACTACAAAGCAAGACTCTGTAAAAAAAAAAAAAAAAAGTTTAAATTATAACTAATGATAAATAGACTTTGTTGAATTTTCTTTGATTTTGCAAGAATCACTTAGCTTTAAAATATCTTTAGAACTGATTTTCTTCATTGATTTACAAACCATTTTTAATTATATAGAATTTAGAACATGTCAGGTAAAAACATTAGGTAAAAATTAATGAGAAGATTTGAGGGTAAATTGTGTCTGCTTTACTGATGGGGCAATAATCTATTCCACAGTGAAAGTAAAGGGAAAATATGCCAACTCATGTTTTCCAATTTTTCTTTAAATTACAATACATAGTTCTGATTGAGCTTTGAAGTTTGGAGCTTAATACAAATGACAAATATTTGTAGCCAGTCAGACATGAACTTAGTTACTTAAAGCATTCAACATCTTGTTTAACTAGGAAGGTTTAGATCAGTGGTTGTCAAAGTACAAATCACCTGCTGACTAGCAGCATCATCTGGAGACTTTTTAGAAATGCAATTTCACAGGCCTGTCTCCCACCCTACAAAAGCGAAGCTTTGGAAAAGGGACTCAGGTCTTTTTTCTTTCTTTTCTTTTCTTTTCTTTTCTTTTCTTTTCTTTTCTTTTCTTTTCTTTTCTTTTCTTTTCTCTTTTCTTTTCTTTTCTGTTCTGTTCTTTTCTTTTCTTTTCTGTTCTTTTCTTTTCTTTTCTTTTCTTTTCTTTTCTTTTCTTTTCTTTTCTTTTCTTTTCTTTTCTTTTCTTTTCTTTTCTTTTTTTTGAGACAGGGTCTCACTTTGTAGTTCAGGCTGGCCCTGAGCTCACTATGTAGCCCAGGCAAGCCTCGAACTCAGCAATCCTCCTGCCTTTGCCTCCTGAGGGCTGGGATTACAGGTATGAGCCACCACTCCCAGCAGGTTATGTCTATTTTAACAAGCCCTCCAAGTAAAGTATGAAAACCACTGACTAAAGTTTGAAAACCACTGACTTAGCACTCTAGACTTGTCCCATAGGCCAGGTCAGCACACTCCCAGGCTAAATATTGTCTCTACTTCTTTCAACCTATAGGGAGAGTTGAGGAGTTGAGCAGCTTTGCCAAGGACAATGTGGCCCACAAAGCCTCAACTACTTAGCATTTGCCCTTTAAACAAAAAGCTTGCCAGACTTGAAGCTTTGATATTGTTCACTTGCCCATAATTCTAAACTGCAAACATCTAAAATCATTAGGTAAACACTTGATCTGCTTTTATACCTGACCCATATTTCTACAAACCCACTCATTTCTATGATATCAAATTATTAACTGAGTGACTAGAGACTTGTGAATGAAAATAATATACTACCGTGCCCTTTCCTTTTCTGCTGGGTAATAGTGGTAGCCTGTTTAACAATTCCATGACCTTTCCTCACTGATTCTATACTGATATGTCCTTGGCTTTTCTGCACTCTAGTGTAATCTAATGTAATTATCTATTATAATCTCTATTTCTCTCAAATTTTACTGCCTGTTTTTTTTTTTTTACTTCCCTCAAAAGAAGGTCCACATTGTAGCTGATAAGTTCAGGAATTCATGGAAGCTGTTTTGTGAGTTCTAAGCCATTGAAATAACTCCATCCCATCTGGAGCATTGTTTTCTTAGTCCTAAAGCACTATAGTCACTTGTATTTCACCAAGATGTTTGTGAACATAGATACCAAATATTGTATACAACCTTGTAGAATATTTTCTGAGAGAGTTACCACTAGCCTTCTGTATCCAGCCAGGAATAACTATTTCTATCCACAGTTTGAATGATGTTGTATTCTTGGTTTTCCTTTGTACTTGTTGTCAGCCATAAGATTAGTGCCAGCTTCACATAAAATCCAAATTTTACCATTATTTTTATTGATGTCTTCTGCCCACATCACTGAGGGAAATGTAATAGCTTTTGGCAGAAAGGCCTTCATATAGTCTCAATTGGCTCTAGTAGCAAAATCAGGAAAAGGTATTGTTTTTGCAATTGGGATTACATGGTTTTATTTTTCCTTACATGAGTGATATTTTAATTTAGAAAACATGACTTGGCCAAATAGTACTGAGCTGTTACTGGTGAGTTTGTTTAATCCATGATTTCTTCAGTAAATCTGAGGTTGAATACTTTGGTAAGAGATGAAACACAGAAAACTATGAATAATAGTCTAGGAATGACTGAGTTAGCTCTTTCATTTAGGCTTTCCCAATCAA
>PVIC010022451.1:0-27679 GCA_004025085.1 Thryonomys swinderianus | reverse complement strand
AAATACTTAACAATTGCACTTACAGGTTAGGTCCAGTGACTTAATAACCATCTATATCTTAATGTTTGATAGCTGGTTGAAAAATAATGACAGGAAAAATAACATTTTAAAAGCTCTTTTGACCACAAATACTTTCTAACAAGATACTAGTTATCTTGCAAGCATTGTGCACCTTTTCAAAAGTTGAGATCAGAAAGGACACCACTGGTCCTGATTTCTCTTCTTTGCTTGTCCATAGGCAGTACCCACTTTTACAGCAAATCTCTAATAGCAAAAATGACTTTATAGAAAATCTCTAATAGCAAAAAAGAATGCAATGAAAAGTGTGTGGTGAGATTATATACTGAAACTGTGAACTCCTTGGAAGTCCAATAGTTGCGGAACATCGCAAAAAGTTGTCCTATCCTGCAGCACCCTGCAGAGTCCACTGTAACACTCCGTGTGCCCTGGTGCTCGGTTTGGAAACCACAGACATCATGTGTGCAGGATCGAAGGGACAGAGCCAATCAGCGATCATTTTCTCTGTCCTCTATGGCAAGTTACTCTTAGCATCTCAGCACTGTTTTCAATAACTGCTAAGACAAGTATTTTGTGAAGACACTTGAAAATAATAATTATGATTTTTTTTTTGAGACAGGGTCTCGCTTTGTAGCTCAGGCTGGCCCTGAGCTCACTATGTAGCCCAGGCAAACCTCAAACTCAGCAATCCTCCTGCCTCTGCCTCCCGAGTGCTGGGATGACAGACGTGAGCCACCATACCTGGGAAAAATAATTATTTTTAACAGTGCCACATATATGTGGAAAAATACTTTAAGAAACCAATATATAATAATGATGGCAATCTAAGACTTGTACAATACATGAAGTTTACAAAACTTTTGCCAGAGAGCTGCAAAAGGGGCGTACAAACCATCACACGCGGAAAACGTAAGCCCAGAGTGCACTTAGCGCACCTGCCCGACGGGGCATCGAGCTCAGCGGCTCAGCCTGTTGTAGAGATTCCCCTGGTGACGCCGTGGACTGATCGCCGGGGCTTGGGGGTCAGCGCCAGCATCACAGGCAGGGGCCACACCGTTCATTGGGAGAAACAAAAAGCCCCCCCAACACTCGAAGTATGGTTTTTAACTCAATGTGCATCTCTTTCATACTACTACAAAGCTGAAAAGTGGTGACAAATTATCATTGTTTTTTAATTAAATTCTTTATTGTTACATTTTATATATAGCTCACAATCACTCAACATTGGGGAACTTGTACCAGTACATGACACGAGTTAATTCTCACTTTTACCCACCCACAACCCCTACCCACCCACAATCCCTACCCACCCACAACCCCCACCCCCATATATATGCTATTTCTTTTTCTTTCCAAATCATCTTTATTCTTTTCCCTCGTTACTGTCCCCTACCACATTCCCTTTGAATATTTCCTATTCCACAAAATCTATCGAACACTGTAGAACTCATTTAAGACAAATTATTTTAAGTCAGAGACCATCCTTGTTTTGTGCCGTAAGCAGAATGACTCCAGAGGACCCGCGCAGGGGCGCGCCCTGCGTCTGTGCACCCGCCCGCCGCCTCCGCCTCGCTCTCAGGCGCCTCTGACCCTCGGGCCGCCGTCCTCTCCGCCGCCCTCGCAGATCTGAGCTCGTGAGCCTCGGATTTCACAGAGGGGCTTCCCAGGCTCTGCGTTGGGCTTCAGTGGACTTTTCGCTTTCATGGTAACACTTCTTAGGTCAAAAGCATGATTTTGTTGTCACAAAGCACGTCGAATTCTTTTCAATTTCCTCCAATCAGGACATCGATAGCTCACAAAATCTATTGAGTAAGTGAATGGACAGTTAAAGGGATTAAACGATTCTCTGGGATTTTCACCAAAGGGAAGGTTAACTTGCAGTAATCGGGACTGAAATGAGAACTGTTTTAATAATTTCATCAATTTTAGACTTGTGTTCTGAGGGTGCATAGCCTCTTTTAGGTAGGAATAATAGAAAAGAAACTTCCAAGGACATTTCCATTTTAATATAAATAAGTGCTTCCCCAAACCCACAAAACAAGCAGCAGTGATTTTCAAGCAATGACAAACAGGTTCTTGATAAATCTGAGGAAGAAGAGTCATGTGGAAAAGTGTCTTTGCACCGAACCTGGAAGGGAAAACTACCCTTAGCGTCCCCTGAATACTCAGATTTTTGGCTATTTTGAGAACAGTGGTTATAAATGAGTACATTTTTATCTTACCGGGAAGCTAAGCCACCAAGAGATAAAACACTTGGTCCTATTTTCAAATGCAAGTATTGAATTCAGGCTTTCTGTCTTTCCAGGCAACTCATAGATCCCTATGAATAACACAAGACAAATATTATTTTCCAGTTGCTATTAATACAGCTCAGCACAGCCTGCTAGCTCACTCAGCCAAAGTGAGTATGTATATCTATTTGCACATCATGAAGCAGTCAACTGTCTACCGAGAAGCCTTTTAAATCAAAGCATCTAATTGTTACCCCCAGCTGAGGAGAGCAGCGGCCTCACAGGTAAACCTGTCCCGTAATTCGTGTTTCCTGAGAGGGGGGTTCTGGGAGCTTGGGCTACAGAGCAGGAGGGAATGCTGGACCGGCAATGAAATGAAACACACTTTCAACTCTTGCATTAGAGATGGAGTGTTTGGATTCACATTGTTTTAAAAGCGGCTATGGAGGCTGGGGATTTAGCTCAGTGGCTCCGGCGCCTGCTTCACAAGGGCAAGGTACCTAGTTCAATACCTGATACCACAAAAACAAGCAAACACACCCCCAAGTTCTACAGATTTTGGTAATAGCAAGCAAGTTAATGTGGAAATACAATGAAAAATACACCTCCAAATCAAATATCAGTGACTTGGATTTGTTTTTCTTCCCAGACGCTTCAGTAAAGTTGTAGTGCAAAACCGTTTTCAGGAACAAATGTAGGCGAGATAAAGGGATGATGGAGCCCATAGGCCCGGGCGGCTGTGTGTCGCCTTCCTGGCAGTGGCCGGAAGTGGGCGTGCCGTGGGGTGGCAGGTGCGTGCCGTGGGGTGGCAGGTGCGGGCTGCCTGCTGGGAGCCTGAGGGGCGGGGCCGCAGCCCTTGACGGGCCCTGGCGCTCTCCGGGCACCCGCGTCTTGCTGTGTCCTCTGGCCGCCGGGTGGCAAGGAGCTCTGAAGGTCTCAGAAGAGCTGCGTGTGTGGACAGAGGTGCCCGGGTGGAAAGACTGAAAGATCTCTTCTGTCTTTCTTTGCACAAACTGTAGATGGACGCTGTGTTTTTCAATTCTTCTGGATATATTCAGATGATCTCACAATTTCTCCACTCTAAATTTATTCATTTAAAGAATCTGATGATTGACTTTTCAAGCACTAACACCACGTTCCATCCCTAGGATGACATTATTTGATCACAATCACTCTCCTTCCTCTTCTGCTAGATTTGCCCTCTGACTATCTTGTTGAGGATTTTAGTATCTGTATAACTCAGAAATTACAGTGATTGTTTAAACAAAAAAGTGCGACAGGAACATCGAGTCCCTTCACAGTGCTCAGACCCTGAGCCCCTCGTCCTCGCCTCTTTCCGGAGCGTGTCCCAGACGCCCCTTTCCCGGGTGCCCCAGGTGTGCTGCGGGGCGACTCTGAGGTCCTGAATTGACTTTTAAAAAGTTTGCATTTTCTGGTCTTTTTTAGTTCGGGGAAGAGCCAGAGGCCCCACGCTGCAATCCGGCCGACAGCGCGGCCGAGGACGCGGTGTGACGTCTCGGCGAGCCGCCCTTCCCGGGCCGGAGCGGCTGCGGCGGCGGCGACGGGACCTGCCGGGAGCGGAGGGCGACGGACTGTGGGCAACGCTTTCTAAAAATTAAAAAAAAAACACGCCTTTTTTTGAAAATCAGGCCTTGTATATTTGTGAGAAATACTAATTTTATGTTTCTTTTCATCTAACATGTTTTCCTGCTTCTGCTGTCTGCATAATGCTCGCCTTGTACCATGTTTTAGGGTTGTTTTCCCTTTACTGTTTCCCGAGTGGAAGAGTGGCGTGACGTAACTCTTCATTACTTGACAGGATACACGAGTGGAAGTACCAGAGCCTTCAAGGCTTTTGTTTGTTTTTAGCCAGAAGATTTTTTTTTTTTTTTGAGACAGGGTCTCGCTTTGTAGTTCAGGCTGGCCCTGAGCTCACTATGGAGCCCAGGCAAGCCTCGAACTCAGCAATCCTCCTGCCTCTGCCTCCCGAGTGCTGGGATGACAGGAATGAGCCACCACGCCTGCACTGGCCAGAAGATTTTTAAGTTATGATCTTTTAAATGTGGAATATTTAGATTTTCTACTGTCTGTCAATTTTTATAATTCCCTCAGTCTTTGTCCATTCTACAATTTAATATTTATTGCTATGATCACGTTGCCTCCAAATCCTTTCAGTATCCCTTAATGTTCCATTAGTATCTTTTTAGAATGCTGATCAGCCCAACTGAGAGTTTGACAGTTGTATTAATTTTCCAAAAAATTCTAATTTTAGATTTACTGATTGCCTATATTGCTTTTTACCTTATTACTTTTATTATAGATTTTTATTCCCTTCTTTAAATTGCTTTGTTTTTAATTTCCTGTGTTCAGATTCTGAATGTAAACACTTAAACGTGATATTGGCCATTTTCCTTTTCTTTTTAAAATTAATTTTTTAATTGACACAAAAACCATAAAATTATACATATTTATGATGCACTATGTCATGTTTTGATACCTTTGTTTTAATATTTTGAACACATATAATGTTCAAATCAGAGTAAACATGCCTGTCTCAGACTCAAACCAGACTTTTTTCTAATATAAGCAAATAAAACTATATGTTTCCCTCTGACCATTGCTTTGGTTGTAGCCCCATAAACTTTGAGTTCGTTTATCTTGCACATTCTGTTTAAAATGTTTTTTATAAATTTTGTTGAAATTATTATTATTATTATGTTTTGAGACAGGGTCTCACTCTAGTTCAGGCTGGCCCTGAGCTCACTATGGTGCCCAGGCAAGCCTCGAACTCAGCAATCCTCCTGCCTCTGCCTCCCAAGTGCTGGGACTACAGGCGTGAGCCACCACGCCCGGCTATTTGAAAGTTTTATACAATCCTTTTCTTAATGATTTCTAGTGGAATTTCCTTTAGTTACAGAACATATTTGAATGACCTTATCTTTTAAAATAATCTCCCAGATTTGACTTATAATCTGTATAGTGCATTTGTGTACATCTTTCAAGGACATCTTAAAAAAGTATTTATTCTGTTATTGTTAAATATCATATTCTATACATTTCTATTAAGTTAGCTGATTGTGCTATTCAAGATTTATATGTCCTTAACGATTTCTCAACTTCTTATTCTACCACTTACCAAGAGAACAGTTTTGAAATCTTCTCATCAAGAAGAGCATGGAAATAAGTGTGTAAGCTTCTGGAGTGCCTTTGAGTATTGTTGTGTGTGGAAATATTTTTATAGAGCCTTTTTAAATCTTACAAATGTGGATACATTTCTGAAATGTGAGCCACTTCAGTTTATAGAACCACAGCTCTTGTGTGGTTCTTTTAGTATCTGCGTGAGAAGGTGGGTGGAGGGTTCTTTATCTGTGCTCTTTATGCAATACCACAGATCTAGAAGCGAAGGTAGTGAAGCATTGTAATTATAAAAGAAATACTTTCAGTGGTACACTGCTACGTTAACAGAGTCTACCATTTTGTAAGTGTGTTTTCTGTTGTGAAAATGAATGAGAACAAGTGAAAACAAATTAAGAATCCGAATGAGAATAACAGAGGCTGTTTATTTAGAGCTTGCAGCGCTAGAAGTCACCCATCTTCACTTACTTTCAGAGGAAACTTATAGAAACGGGTGCGAGCTTTCTGGAAAGGCAGAGTGGAGCTCTGTTACCCTGAGGCCAGAGGCTCCAGGCGGGACTGATGACAGGTGACGTTTGGGCTCGATGTCGCGGGGGCTGCAATTGTGTTGCTCGCTCTGAGGTCTAGAAAGATCTCACCTGTCCGGCTTGTGCCCCGGAGGGATGGGAGTGAAAGGCCTGTGCAGCAGGTTTTCGGCAGAAAGGCTGAGCCCTCCGTGGCTTTCGGCTTCCAGGGATAGTGGAGGAATTTCAGATCCACTTGAACTCAGGAGGCTGTGCTCGAATGATTTTTTCCTACGTCAGTGGGATGTTCCGCCCGCAGCGCGTCAAGCGTGGTATCCAGATGTGCAGCTGCGGTGTGTGCATCGCACATCCGTAGAGAAGGAAGAGTATCCAGAGCAGACACTGCGGTTTGGCTACAGGGGGCCTCTGAGAGTCTCCCGGTCGCCCACCGGTCGTCATGACCGCATTTACAAAGTCAGTCGAGTACATTTTAAGTGATGAGAACACGGATCTGGAAGCAGTGATTCTCCTGCAGGCAGGAGAAAGGGCAAAGAAGCGGACAAGTGGACACACCTACACCTGGCCCGTACGCTGTGCCTGGGGAAGACAGCGAGGCAGAGGGAAGCGGGCTCGGGAGGGAAAGCGGTGCCCTTCCCCAGAGGAACAGGGCAGAGTGGTGGCCCGTTTCCCTGGTGGGTTCAGCTGGAGCCTTCCAGGTGAAGGCGATGGGTGGGTGCCCGTCCCGTCTCCATGACACCTGGTCTGCGGGGTGGAACTTTCTATGCTCTGGTTTTTCCTTGTTATATGGACAACTTTTTCTCCAGTGTCCATCCAGTCAGTAATATTTTCAAGTACTCTCTTTGGGGCCTGTCTCATTTTTCTTCTAGGCCCGTTGAATTGTTGGGGACCATCTGAAGGCCCATGACCTATTCTCAGTTCTGCTTTTGAATTAAATCTCCAATTTCAAGTTTGAGTCTCTTGACAAAATAGGATAAACTGGCTGTTGTTATATCAGGGCTTTATGTAACTTGAAAATGTTTTAAGAAAGCATTTCTTAGTCTGTCCTTTAGATTTCCATTAATTTCGTCTTGTCTGTGTTCACAGTGAAAAACTATGCCATGACCACATTCATTACACTACTTTGGGTGTAGATTTTTTTCAACTTGCCCTTTTTTTTGGCTCCCCCTTTGACTGAGATTTTCTATAAAGGAGGGATTCTATTATTTTCAGTACCGGGGATTGAACTCGGGCCCTTGTGCATCCAAGGTTGGCGCGGTACCACTTGAGCTAAATCCCCAGCCCAAGGAGGGATTCCTTAGGTCCCTTTCCAGATCAATAGTCAGCTTTGGTCATGAGCATTTATCACCTGAGGCCCTAGCCGACATGTGCAAGTTGATATAAGTTATATAACCTCGGAATCCACAAAGAATTCTTATACTCGTGGACAGTTGCTGGGCACGTCTGGGTTTGGGAAACTGTTACTTGTACTTTGTACCTTCCCAAGGTTTACAGTCTACAGTTACCTGTGTGTCTGATGCAGCAAAGGGCTGGGGTCCTCAGGGGAATTTGGGATCATGAGTGTGAGAAGAACATTGGGAAAAGGTGGGGATCGGGACGAAGGGAAGAGGAAAAAGCAAGCGGAGAAGAGAGAAAGCGGAGTGTGAGAGGAGAGCTGGGCCGTGAGGAGGCAGCTCCCAGGAGCTACTAGGAAAGCGGCCCGTGCAACTCTAACTTGCTTGTCGGCGCTGGCCAGAGCCTCCCAGAGTTTCACTTTGAGGACTCACGGACCGCTCCCCGCACGCTGCCTGCCAGTCTTGGGACATCTTAGTCCCTCCTCTCCTAGGGTTTCACTCTCCTGGGCTATTTTGTTCAAGTTAAATATTCTGCAGAGCGGCCACTGTCCCAGGTGATCCTTCGGGGAGTCACGGGCTTAGAAAGCCAGGTTCCCAGACGAGGGTGCTGCAAGGGCACCAGAGGGACCCAGGCTCCGCCCGGGGAGGAGAGGGCTCAGGCAAGCGCCCGCGCGTGGGCGAGAGCCGTCAGGATGGGAGGCGTGGGCGCTTCTGCCTACTGGGACGGCGGCCGCCTCCCAACTCGTCTGACAAGCTACGCGACCCAAAGGGCAGAAAACCCACAAGGACACTCCGTCTGAGTCAGAGGCAGGCTCTAAGGATGCAAAACAAAGAAGTTCTCCTCTGGCTTTACTGAGACCAAAGTTTCAGTGGATATTGCTCCCATAAGAACTATAAACTGCCTGTGAAGTTGGCTTCAACAACATGTGTCTGCAGCCTATGGCATGTTCTACTATGCAAATCGCTTTTGCTTGATATCCACTGACACATTTAAATTGTATAATGCAGAGCAGTAATTCTGATGAGAGCAGACGGAAAGGGGCATCTTGAGTCTACAAGGACGTGAACCAAAAGAGAATCCTTAGCAAAGCCTGATGTCAGACAGAGTAAACAGCTACGGTATCAATACAGAGGCAGTGGAAGTCAGGTCAGGGGCGACTTACAAGGTCAGTGGGACTCGACCAGCCCAAGCAGCAAACGCTCAGAGATTCAGGGTGATACACTCGTGAGCGGCTGGGGTCTGTGAAACTGCCCAGAAGAAGGACGTGAGGGAGGACTGCGCCTCGGGCACATGCGGCTGTTGTCTGTCACTCTTTCTAGAGCAAGGAACGAGCCACTCTCACTTGGGCCTGGAGAGTGGAAAAGCTGCACCGGGGATGGGAGGAGACCTGGGGCTGGAAGCTGTTGCTAGGGGAGTAACCGAGAGACTGTCTTCCTCAGCGGCTGGGGACCATGCGGAGCTTTGTCTAAGTGATCCTGAGTTGGAAGCAGAGATAAACCATAACAAAGGTAACTGTCACTAATCAACTGTTGACTGTTTTGCTCTGCAGAGGCTGCAGGTCAGAGCTGTGCGTGGGGGTCGCTTCTGCTCAGTCTCTTATGCTTATACCCAGAACTCAGACATTTTATCTTAGTTTCATCTTATGCTATGGGTTAGACCTCCAGTATCACGATGAACCAGATACCAACACTGAAAATTTTATTTTCTTCATAGACACAACAGTGTCTGCATGACGCTTTAGATAAAAGTATACTTATATTTTTTAATTTTTATTTTTTGGTAGTTTTGTGGATTGACCCAGGGCCTTTGCACTGAGCTACATCCCCAGCCTTTTTTATTCTCAATAGCCCAGCAGCTCAGGCGAGAACTTATGATCATCTACCCCCAGCCTCCAGCATGTGCTGTGGTTGTGGGTATTCGTGGCTACATACTTTTAAATAATACAACAAAAGGAACCAGAATGGATAGTCAGCCTGAAAATAATGGCCTGTGGAAGTTCATTAGAAAACCTGTTCTTCCTTCTCCCAGTTCCCGAAGGCATTGTTTCTTCAATGTCACTGCTGTTTCTTCTCGACTCCGTTTTAAAGGGGAGAAGTGATCTTCCCAGGCTTGAGCTCAATCTCCTCAGAGGGAAGGACGGGAGTATTAGACTTCGCACTCCAGGCAAAGGCTGTGCTTTGTGACCAAGTAGCCAGGAAACCCAGAAGGCAGAACCTAGAAGGAGCCTTCAGCGTAGTTGCTGATTGTTTAAACTGTGTGACAGCTGAGATCCTGGCTGACAGCGTGGAGCCTCTGAACTTAGCGACGGGGCAGCTGAGAGCCTGTGCTCAGCACTGCGCTGCGGCTTTTTCCAGCACGCTCTGCCCATCTTCCTTTTCCTCTTGCGAGTCTGTCACATGCACCTTTTCTAACACCTCCCTTTTCATTTAAATTTCTCCAGGGAAATGCAAATCAAGACACACACACACACACACACACACACACACACACGCTCACCCGCCAGCCTGACACAGAAAAAGACAGTTCACCTTAACAGGCTCCTAACCACTACAACTTTAGATTTCATGCCTTTGACTTTTTTAGAACTTTTTTCCAAATTATAAAGCAAAAGCAACCATTATCGAATACCCAAATGGAGTTTTAAGCACTCAACAAACACCAGACAGTGTTAAATTCTTAATTAGTTGAGTCCTCCGTTTGACCAGGGGAGACATTTCTTAGGGAATAGGGGAGAAGAATGAAACCCGTGGTCAGTGTGGCGCCCCCTCGTGTCTGGAACCATTCGTGGTCCCCCGGGATGAGGGATAAGGGGTCCCTTTGGGAACTACGTTAGTGGCGCCTCACCCGCTAATGACACGCGCTTAGGGTATCGACCCTGCTTAAGGGCTCAGCTCACAGAGCTCCGGGGTTCAGGCTCGGGTCTCACGGGCAACGGACACACTAACAGTCGGCTTCTACTCTCGCATCCCACAACCCGGGGAGGAAGGTGAGAAATACCTTCTCGGCAGGAAGGTCTTGAGTTTTCAGCCCAGCCCAGGAAGAGTTCACTGGTTTCTCTCCCAGAGTCTCAGGAAGTTTCAGAGGCGCCCTGGAGGAGGCGTCACTGATCTGCCTCTCCGCCCAGCATGGATTCAAGTAGACGGAGCTTTCCTCCCCTCCCCCAAACCAGAGCCCTATCAAAGGTTGCGAACTGTACCTGGATGATGTCCTTTGATATAAAATAGGTGCCTCATCTTTTTCTCTTTTAGGATATGATTTTTTTAAGAGTCCACCTGAATTTCAGAACATGACAGGGGTACTCAGAATGTTAGCCAGATAGTGGCACAGCTTTACAGAGGGAGAGGAGTTCTTTGTTGACTGAGTATTGCTCTAAAAACTACGTCACCAGAACCACACCACCTATGTGGCGCTGTGACATCACCGATTTAGATCACAGGCCCACTCCTGCTCTCACTGTGGGTTTATGATAATTAGTTCTGCAGATCAGCAGTGGTACATGACCCGCCATCTATGAAGCGCGGTTTTAGAATGTTCTCCCTGTTGGATTTGGCTCCTGGTTTTACTTGGTGTCTTTTGACTTTTCTTTCCCTGGTGTTTTCCGTAAAGTAGAAGTTGTCTGTAAGGCAGTACTGCCAAGAGAAATATAATAGAGTCACACAAGTGACTTCAAATTTTCTAATGAACACAAATGTAAAAGGGGACACAGTTGAAATTAACTTTAGCAAGTTTTAACTAAGTCTATGGAGGAAACTTGATAGATCAAAAATATAGTCATTTGACACGGAATCAATAAACTCTTTATATAGAAGCATGTAATTCTCTTATTTTTTAGTTCTGTCCTGGAAACAAACTAATGTGTGTTTTGTGTTCAACATACTCTCTCCATGTAGATCTATCACAGCCCAACTGCTCCACAGGCCACATGCCTGCTGGCCACCATACTGGACAGCACAAATTAGAGGTCTTGACTGCCCGAGAAAAAACATTTTCAGAAACAGTTACTCAGAGATGGTGCTATGTTTCTCACACTGCAGCATGTGGGATGCTGCAGAACTATAGCACACTCTATGATTTGGGATGATAGAAATAAAATATTCTTATCAAAGAACTACTTGCTCTTTAACCATCAACTAAATTCAACAGAATCCCCTGTACAAGGGTAGGGAAACGTTTAAATTGTTTGTAAGCCAGATGTGGTGCTCTTGGTCTGTAATCCCAGCATTCAGGAAGCTGAGACAGGAGGGTCACTGTGAGTTAGAAGTTGGCATGGGCTACGTGGTGAGTTCAGCCTAAATCACATAGAGAGATCTTGCCTCCAAAAAATTGGTTCTAACAGAGCCACACAGAGAGGGTAGGAGTCTTACCTGGTACAGATTTCTTTACAGATATTAGTAAGTAGGAGGAATTTTAATCTCTACACGACATGGAGCTCAGCGGTTCAAACGACTGTGTTCTGTGAATTGGGGGTCCATATGCCAGTTGGTCTCAGTCACTTTCCCATCACCATGACATGATGCCCAACACCTCAACTTCAAGGAAGAGAGGTATACCTCAGCTCTGTTTCAGTCCATGGTTTGCTGGCTACATGGTGGGACAGCATGGCAGAGGGGCATGGTGGAGACAAACTTGCTCAACCCACAACAGCCAGGAAGCAGAAAGTGAAGGGAGGAGCCAAGGACAAGAATCCGTCCTTCCGGGGCCGCGTCCTACCCACTGTCCTCTTCCCTCCAGGGCCGGCTCCTAACAACACATTTAGCTTCGAACTCACTGGTGGATTAGTCTGCTGATCACACAGCACAACCACAGTCTAAGCACCTTCCACACACATGATACTTTGGAAGCATTTTAGACCGTGACTATAACACATATTTAATATAAGTGATTGCTGTACCACAGACAATAACCTATAGACAGCAAAGCTGAGGAGGTTCAGATTTCCAGCAAGAACTTACTGCTAGTTATGAGTCTTATGTTGAGAAAACATAGGTGTTTTTCTCAGTACATGTGTAACACAGTCGCTACTGGTTGAGTTTAAAGATCATCTCAGTAAAATAGTTGCATCTGAAAAAAATTGGACTATCTTTTCTGGAATGTGTATATTCACTGTTTAATGACATGAAAATTGTTCTGATAATAAAAATGTGTTAATAAGTCATGTATGAGGGAGGTATCCTGAGGGAAAATCAGAGGTAAGTTATTCCTGCACGAAGTGGGCAAACATTGAGTTTGATGTTCAGCTAAACGGAGGTGAGCTGGCCTGGTTCCTGCACTCGTGGTGGGTGGGGCTGCCTTCCTGTCTCCGGCTGTGGCTGCCTTGCCTCTGGGCCACTGCGCCCTCAGGACCTCTAGCCAGGTGCCTTTTCTCAGGGAGAGGAGAACAGCGGGCCAGTCAGTTTGGAGGCCCCAAGAAGTACGAATTATTTTCCTCTTTCAGTTCATGTGTTTACTGAAGGCAAATGTGGAGCCACTCTTCTAAAAAGTTCAGCACTCAACTCAATCGCACCTCGCAGCTGCCAGTCTCTCTTTGGAGCACGGAAGGCTGCCCGGGAGCTTAGGAGGAGTCTGGGAAACAAAATCGCTGACCTACGGTCTGTCTTTTTGGAGTTCTTTGCTTAGGCAGTGGGAGTTGAAATAGTGTTGCTGTGGAAACCTTTTAAACTTCCTGCTGGAACTGCTTTCCTGGTTATAAAATATTACTTTGCCTTCTTTCCAGGGTTTGGAGAGCCCCTTCAGTCCAAAGCCATGAACCCCAAGCGCGGGGATGAAGAGAAGGAGCCCGCTCTCACTCAGTGAGTATGTGATTCTGCTCTGCCGCCTCTGCCATGAAGCTACTCAGTGCCACGCTGTAGACTGTTTCTCTTCTGTCTTCCCAGCACACAGCCTTTGCTGCCACTGCAAATGAAAATCAGCTGGAAGCAAAAATAGTGTTTTTTAATTATTATCTGCTTTAAATGAGTTCATCTCTGTGTGAACATTTCTCTGAGCAAATACACAATATACACGATTCTTTTCTTCCAAGGGCTCGCACGCGTGGCCTGGATGCACGCTGGAGAGCAGCGGAAGCAAGGTCAGTGCGGCAGTGGACAAGGCCGGACCTCTGTCACGTTTGCGTTAGTAGTATGTGGTTCACGGAGAGGTGGAGCAGCTTTCCAACTATTCAAACGCCCACGCGGACGCCGGAAGAAACCGGGCACACGTAGCTCTCTAGAAGTGATGCTTCCACCCTCTACACGGAGATGTGGAATTTGAGGAACGTTGAGTGAGATGTTGTTTCCCTTCATCTTCTGCGACTCAAGTGGTTCCGAGGCACTTACTCAGCAGTACGTGGCTTGACATCGGTCCGTGCCCGGATCCCCAGAGCCTACGTTCAGCTGAGCGCCCAAGTGGAGACCCTGGCCTGTACCCTAAGACATGGCCGTTGATGTGTGCTGTCCCGTGTGCCCGCCGCCTCCTTACCTGAAATCTTCGGCTTTCCTTGTTAACTTCTCTCCCTTCTCTTTGTTTTTTCCAGTCTCTTTCATAAATGGCACTGCATCTGGGTATAACTTGCATGCACCCTCTAGTACGTTTGAGTCGTCTCCAGAGGACTTACGCTACTTAACACAGTGAAAATGCTCCATGAATAGTTGTCATGCTCGGCTGTTTAGGGAATAATAACAATAAAAATCTGAACCTGCTCAGTTTGGGCACAATTTTAAAAAATACTTTTGATCTGTGGATGGTTGAGTCTGCAGAATCTATGGAGGGTCAACTGTATACCCTTTGGGAGGCTCCAAATCCTCCCTTTAATACCCAGATGCTGAATGTCAGTCAGTGAACAAAGGCCTCACCTGGCAACATGAGCATCCCTTCGAATAAATTAGTGTTCCCCATTGCTGTCTTTCCATGAGGCCTGAGGATCTCTGAGCCAGCAGCCTTAATGGTAGTGTTGGGCCAATAATCAGAGGGGCCCTATGACTGGGGAAAACTTGCGGTGATTACAAGTAACTGCTGGAGGGAAGGAGGAGAAGATGTTCAGCTATGAGATAACAGAAGCACTCTGGGTCCTTCCAAGACTCAATATTCACAAAGCTAAATGACTCTAAATGTATGTAGTGTTAGCTGGCTCACATATTCCAGTGACTTTGATTTATGTGGAATGTTTCTCCACTATTTTTTGAGGTCAAATACTAGTGGATTCTAATTTTTGCCTAAAATGTGCATTCTCTCCTTGTGATTAGAAGGTGAAACTCTTCATTTGATTAACACTACATAATATGTGCTTCAAGTTGTCAGGTCTGTAAATATTCAAATGAGAGAAGTCATTGTTCTTTAGTGGCATGGACAGCCTGAGTTCTGGCTAATGAGCACAAATAGAAAAGCCTAATTATCACTGTAACTTGGCACTGCATGGAGTGTTGACAGCATCCGAGACACCTTACAGAGTGTAGAAAAAACGCATCTCTGACCTGAATGAAGATTATCCATCTTTATAAAGATTTGATTTTTTTTTTTGAGACAGGATCTCGCTTTGTAGTTCAGGCTGGCCCTGAGCCCACTATGTAGCCCAGGCAAGCCTCGAACTCAGCAATCCTCCTGTCTCTGCCTCCCGAGTGCTGGGATTACTGGCATGAGCCACTATGCCAGGCTAAAGATTTGATTTTTAACTGACCACCAAATATGCAGTTACAGTTTAAAATTGTTTTAAAGGATAATTTTTATCATTACATTTATATTTTAATAACTATACATGATGTATTGTACAATATCAGATTAGTCCTTAGTGATAACGTTATAAAATATGGGCAGTATTTATGGAATGTATTTTGATTGCTTATTTTGTAGATAGAAATGCATGACCAGTTTGCTAGGTATTTTAGTCAGCTTTCTTGTTGCTGGGATACAATAACGAACAAAATAAAGAAGAGGGCTTAAATTTGATTCAGTTTCAGGAGATTTAGCACATGGTTGGTTGACCTCAAGAGTATTGTGGGAGGGTGTGGTAGAGAAAAGTTTCTTAGTTCAGAGTGATTAAGATTTATAGCAGGAGTTGGACAATGACAGAGAGGAGAGGCCAAGGACCAATATAGATCCCAAAGCCATGCGTCTACGACCCCAAGGCACACCCAGAAGTTTGCTGTACTAATTCCCTACACAGCCCAAGCCAGTCAGGTTGACAAAGTTAGGGAGCATAGTGTTTAGAAGTGCTGCCTAGGTGAGATTCAGTGTAGCTCTGTAAGAGGTGCTCACATGTCTGGTATTTTGTTTGGCTGGGATTGCAGAGCGGACTGTGGCCTGGTCTCTGCCTTACCATTACTGCCATCTAGCCTGCAAATTATACATGCATCACAACGGAGCTGTATACAAGGTCAGAGAGAGAGCCAAGGTTGGCATGATCAGCTGTGAGAGAGTAGGTGGCCCTTTGAAGCAGGGGACTTAGGATCATGAAAAAGTGACAGTAGAAGGCAGAAGATCCCAGCTGACAGCAGTGGTGGAAAGTAGATGGCAAATAATATCACTAGTAGTTACCTAGTAATTTATTGTGTACATTTGGGCACTCTTGATAGCAAAAGGGAATTATTTCATAATTTTGCTGGAACAAAGAGTCATTATGGAATATACAGAGGACAAAATCACCCTGCATAAAATCCATGTTGACACCGCTGAATGGTTTTAAGCATGGACAGTAACATAGCCGTATTTGCATTCTTCAAGGTTATTTTTGGTGCCGATGTGGTAGATATCAAGGAAGAGAAACACTAAAGACACAAAGCAATCTCTTAACTGACTAAGAAAAACCATCTGCTAGATTTGGGAGAGCCGAGCGTCTCCTCTGAAGTAGGAATCAGGAGGAGACCAAAGAAGCAATGGAAGTGAACAACACTAAAGTCAGAATTAGCAGGACTGGTGATTAGGTTTGGAGTATCTGAGAAACAGCGGCAGAGTTTCTGGGATGGATGACAGAATTAATAATCATGTAACCAGTTTTTACAAAGGTCACAAGATGAGCAGGAGGTAGCGAAAGGAGAGCACAAGATCAGTTCCAGAAAACTAAGCTTGTTATGTGTGGGAAACAGTCTGATGAAATGTTTGGTAGCTAGCTGGAAAGAAGGCTAGGTCTGTATTCACAGGAAAAGTCAAGGTTGCAGGGAATAATGACATCATTATAATTACAAAATTACTTGGCTCCCATAGTGTCTTACTGTCAGTATTGAATTCCTAGAAAAGCCTCCTTGGATTTTAGTGTTAATTCTTTCAATATTAATATGTCTACTAGAAATGCAACTCTAAGAATACTTTTTATTGAATTCTTTTTTATGGTAAATGTTTTCTCTAGCTGGTTGAAGATAATTTGTTTTCATGGCTCTACTTCAACATATTTTGCACAAGTTGTTTCCAAAGCAATCACATATGGAACTGGGAGAGTCAAAACATTCCACTGACAGATGTTGAATAATGCCACAAGATTTACCAGCATTCAGGCTAAGGGCATGACCTAGATATACCTCACACTGTTTTCTGTCATTTCAGCTGGCCTTGCCACGGAGGCAGATTTAGTGATACTGTAATGAAACAATCCAATTAAGAAACACTACCACAAACTCAAACATCAGACACACGTTCATTTATGTTTGAGAGAGTTAGCAAGGCTCTATTGGTTTGGGGTGCTGTACAAGGTGGGGGATACAAGTATTATCCCAATAGTCACCAAAATGCAGATGTTGTACTCATTTTGTTTGCATGGTTATTAGGTTGTTTTGTATGACTCTGAATATCCACCTCTGACTTTGCTATGAATTCATGGTTCTTTTTCCTTTTCCTGGATCACAGCTCTTGTAGGTTTGAGTAATAGAAAGCCGTAAAGTGGGAAATATTTAATTTTGTAGTAAGTTTCATCGACTCTGGTTCCAATTGGGCTTTTTCAGTGGCTCCCCATTCCTCTAAAATGAACTGCAAACTCTGTTGTCTATCATATAAGGTCAATGACAATGTATCTGCCTTCTTCATCTCTACCTTCTCCCGCACATCTTTCTGCCTGGGCCTGTCTGCCTTCTTCTTCTCCACCTTCTCTTACACATCTTTCTCTCCAGTCATAGGAGCCTCTCATCTGAGTCACAAAGATCTCTCTTATTTCTTCCTCTGGACTACCTCTGTTATTTATTTATAGGGTGACCTTGAAACTCACCCTCAATATCTCTGGGTCTTGGTTTCTTCATAGATCAAAGACTTCTCAAGGAACTGAATCAGAATCCTCTACTTCCTATCTTGTTGGGGGAATCTAGTGGCTCTGACTTGTTTGCATGGGGCAAAATGAAATGGTGAATGTTACCAAATCATAGCGGGCATTTGGATGCTCTGTATTTGGATCTGTTCTGACAACGACCCTAGGCAGTAGGTTTTCCAAGTGCTTCAAAGAAGAACCCCAGATTCTACACCACACACCTCTAGAGGCAGAGGAGACTAGGAGGGCCATGGAATTCGAGGGTTGATCCCCACCCCCTGGGTCACTACTTTTGCTTTGAGCAAGTGAGAGAGGAGTTTGGGATCCGAAGAAGCCACTCAGCTTGGGAAGTCTGGCAGCTCCTCAGTGAGCACATCTGTTTCAATAGTGTGTGTGATTTGAAAGGAGAGAGCAAAGTAATCACAGACAAAACTGTAAAAATTATTTCAAGAAGAATCTGTAGCAAAAATAACTAAGACTTCCAAGGAATTAAAAGGATAACCTCAAAGGGCATGTTTATGTTCAGTGTCTTCATTTTCTGTGATGACACAGAAGGAGCTGTCACACACCCATTTATTATCTCACGGTTTCCGTGGCATAGCTGGGTGATCTGCTCGGTCTCCCCAGGCTGCGGTTGGAGGTGCTACCAGTACAGTCACACCAGAGATGGTGCCTCTTCCCAGCTCATGTGGTTGTTGGAAGGTTTAAGTTATCAGCAGCTGCAAAACTCATAGCTGCTTGCTCTTCAAGGCCAGTAAGGTAGTGAGGGTCTCTGCTGGATGTCACTGAGATCAAGAGAGACACGAGTTCCTTTCTAAAAGGATGCATGAATTAAGTCAGGCTTACCCAGATCGATCTTTCTGATGAACTCAAAGGCAACTAATTAGTGACCTAAACTACACTTGAGAAGTTCCTTGTGTTTCGTCACCTAAGATGACCCTCTCCTATCTGTGACGTCCCATCACTTTTGCTACATTTTCTTTAGTTAGGAGCAGGTCGCGGACCTAGTGATGGAATGAGTGACCCATGGGAGATCACCATGGGACACGTCTGCCATGTCTAGAGGCAGAGGATCTGGCCAGACCTGTGGATATACCAGGCGCAGCCACAGCCGCGGGGGCACTGATATGCTTGGGTGACTTTCCCTGCCTTCTTGGAAGCAGACGGAGGGTAGAGTTCTTGGGGCCAGTGAAGAGAAAACAGAAATCACCCAGACTTGTTTTTTTGTACATTTACAGTTTCTCCTGAAAAAACTGTGGAGAACAACGATCTTGAAGAAAGGAGAATGAAGAGCTAGATGGCTAGAGGAGTATTCTAGAAGCTCTTAGCTGGCTTGAAGACATTTATCTGATTAGGAGACAATTTATAACTAAAAACTTGGAAGGACTGTCAGTGGTCTATGAGCAGATGGGCTAGGAAGTTGAATTAGGGGAATATTCTGGGGGAAACGTATGCAGTAAATGGTGTTAGGAAGAACCCTATGTGCAGAAATCACACTTGAGCTGCGCAGCTCTCCTGGGTGGTCGAGGGGACCTAGGGGGCTCATTTCCCGTTCATCCACTTTTCAGACCTGGCTACTTGGCAGTTGGCCCGAGGGCCACATGCATTTAGGGGTTGCAGGTGGCCCACAAGAAGAGTCTGAGAGAAGAACGTTGCAGTTCTCCTTTTGCTGTTGAAAGCACATAGCACAACCGGAAATGAGATTTGCTTCCAGAAAACCTGAGTCATTTCATCGATGCTTGCAGTATGGTGGAATAAACTTTGCTCCTTCTTCCTAGATTTGATACCAACGAAGTAAGCCCGGGGGAGGGCAGGAGAGAGCGAGACTTGACAGCTAGGGTGCTGATGTAAGCTGAGGCTCTGCTGTTTGTCATATTTCCAAGTTCTGGAAACGGATTTTACGCCCGCTGTCTTCCTGAGTGGCAGTCATTTTCAGGCCCTGAACTGCAAGGTTAGCAGTTCCCCCCGAAAATAACCTACCAGAGCACGCGCTATGATTCCTCAAAGGCCAAGGGCCTAAAATATCCGCCGCGCGCTCCTCCGGATCTAATCCCCAGCAATCAGGCGTCATTCTTCTTCCTGGTGACGAGGGTTTTCTTTGTGCCCATGCTGCGGGCGATCCGAGCTCCCGCAGCTGCACAGTTGTCCACCTGACTTCCTGGCTGGCGCCCGCGGTGTGCCCGCCGCTCCCCAGCATTTGCATTGACTGTAGAATGAGCAGGGAGCCGTTCTGTGCGTGTCCTTGTTCGAACTGATTTTTCTTCTCCTATTGGCCGCCTGAGTCAGCTCCCTCCGTTCTTGACATGGGCTGTGGTTCGCAGCAAGGAGCGTGGCCTGGCTGTGACCAGAGGCAGCGTGCCGGTTACAGGGCCACCGGGGCCACCAGGGCACCAGGAGGAGTCCGAGTATCGGGGACCCACTCGAAGGCATGCACCCCCGTGAAGCCGCTACTACTTTGTGAAGAGTGATGCTTTTCAAATTCCTCTTTCCCTGGGGAGCCTCATTCCTCCTGGTAGTAAAGGACAAATCTTACCGTCTGAATTCCTTTTCTTAGCCTGCCAGATTCTTCTGTGTTTTGGACCCTGCCCACGTCTCATGCTCATCTTCTAGCACCTTCTGGGTCAGAGCTACAACAGTTCAAAAGCACTTGTAGACTTCCAAAGCCGACCCGTTCGGGGAGGTCTTGATAGAAATTCTGGTTTTTCTAGGCAGGAAGGTCTGCTCTGGCCACATTGGTGGGGCCCACGGACCACCTCCACACTGACCCCGGGGCGGCAGCTTCTCTCCACCTCATGGACCTCCAAACTTCAGGCCATTAGTTCCTCTGCTTCCTGTTCTGGTGCTTATCCCATTGGACTAGAATGTTCCGCTTTCTTGTTTGTCTTTAGCACAATGGAAAATCGAGCCACGTTTCATTTTTATGTCCCAGTTCTTAGCACAGTTGCTTTTATATAGCAATAAACATTCCTTAAATAAAGAATGAATAATGTTTACCCGTACAAAAGAGACAGTGGAGAGGGCAGAGGAGACAGCAATTCCTCATCTTAGACCAAGTGTTTCTCTTTATAGTATTCAAAACTCTATCTATGGCGACCTGTATACACAGAGAAATGTAGGATGAAGCTTCTCTGCTGTAGCTTCACAATGATGTCTGTAGGCTGCTAACTAGCATTCTTTGAAAAACAAACCTAAATGAGACTTACTGCATTTTATCAGTTTTAACCATAAGACTGTATTGATTATATTGCTAAGACATTAAATGGAACTTAATTACTTGAACAGGTACATTCTGATTTCTTCAGAACAGTTTCTTCAGTGGGTTCAACTGTGCCAACCCCTAAGGACGAGTTTATAAGCATCGCAGCAGAGAAAGTGGGGCCTGTTAAGGTTGGTAAAAAGGAACAGAGCTCTCGGAAGGTTGGACAGTTCAATCATTGAGAAACTTGGGATAAGCCTATGCTTTGTTTTCTGGCACTTTGTGACTGATGCCAGACCTTTCAGCTTCAACTTGATCAACTCAGTGAGAAGGTTCTTAGGGTTTTCTAACAAATAGTTTGGATTGTAAATATGACCTCTGTCTGCCCAGAGCTTCTCTTCATTTTCTGTAACTCTGAAGCTCCGGCATTAGAGAGCTTTTGTATGTTCAGGGGTAATTTGCCGTATTCATGGAGTCCTCTTCCTTCTTAGCAAAAACACAGGCTAAACCACGTGGGTGGTCACTAACGGACTCACTGATTTGTCAAAGTCCTGTTCGAAAGCAGTCCTATAACTCAGTCTTGCTTAGGAGTCAGTCTACACTTCCCAGAATTAGACATAGATTTTAGTATCTTTAAGTCTCTATTATCTGGTGAAAGCCAGTATAAAATTTCCATTTCCATTTTGGTTACATTTTGTGTTTCTATGGTTCATGAGAAAAAAAAAAATTCAGAATTACTATTTGTAATGGTGCCAACTGAGAACTTGCCAGACCTTTAGTTGTGCACAAAAATATGTACAGGTGTAACTTGTCGCGTTTGTTAGTTTTTTTCCTATCAAAATAATTCTGGAACTTGACTCTGCCCACTGTCATATTCACTGTACATGACACTTTCTTTGGTACATGAACTTGACTCAGATACCACTGTCTAGCTCCACTGGCCAAACACTTCCAAGGAGTCTGTATATCTTTAACACTGAAAGGATGAGCAGAATGATATCTCCTCAGTGGGAGTGTTAAATGTCCCAGGAGAAATAGATACTTATGCAAATAACCGCAAGTCAGTGTGCCACGTGGCGTCTCAGTGGAGCCTGAACAGAGAGCATAGAAAAAGGAGTTTCATTCCCTCTTGGGATAGAAGGAGGGTGGGGTTTGAAATTAAAGGTCATGGCTGCTGTGTACGATTTTACCAACATGGGACCTAAGTAAATGATATTACAAGTCAAGGAAATACTGTAAATTCATGACAAGGATTCTTTTAGGGGTAAAGAGGTACCAATAGGGCCCGTGGATAGAACCAAGAAAAGATAAAAGAGACGCGTCCTGCGGTCAAATTGACATGGTCATGAGTGCATGCGGAGGGCTTTGCGTTGTGGTAAGGACAAGGAAGCCGCTGAAAACTTCACAGCAGGTGATGAAGTTTTAGAAAGCACTGGATCCATAAGGGACATGCCGGGGACGGGAGGAGAGGAAGGAAGGGGAGTCTGCTGTTACACAGTTGTACTACAGTGATGCGGGTCTATACCCAGAGCTGGAGGGACGGTCCTGATGTGTGTGGTGGATTTGCCTGTGTTGCCTCATGTGCCGTCAAGGCTCTGAAGCGGCGGGAGTGCCTGGCCAGGAAGCAGGGGAGGACGGATCCAGCCGTGGAGGGCTGTGTGTGACAGCGACGTGCTCATCTGTGTGGCTGCGTGTCTGTGTCTCACGCAGAGAGGGTTGTAAGACTTCATGCTCTTGTCAAGGGGACTTTGTCACATGATTTGTTGAAATCAGTATAATAATATCCCCAATAATAATCCTACATACTATAATAATACGCCCAATGACAATCTTAAAACCAAGTAAACTGGTCAAAACTAAACCAAACATTTAACCTAACTAAATGTAATCTTAAAGGATGTTTCTACCTACTGATGTTCTAATCTTGACTTTATATACTCTCACGATGACTCTGATTTTACAATGTAGATTGTTTATCCATCCGGGCATTGATACCAACCTGTGCATTTACAGACTTTGTATCTTTTCATTTATTATCAATAGAAAGACAAATATATAGACAGATACACATGCCACATACTAATGAGAATTTATAAAAGTTAATATTCAAATGCCATAAATTGGTCAAGGGCATTTGTCTTTCAGCTTATTTGGAGACTGCTATGATTAATTAGCGCAACACAGAGCTTTGAGTCCCTTAAGGATAACCCAGCCTTATGCTCCTTCTCAATCATATACTCAGGAATTGCTCCTTTGTCATCGCTATTTTTTTTTTGTTTGTTTTGAGACAGGGTCTGGCTTTGTAGTTCAGGCTGGCCCTCAGCTCACTATGGAGCCCAGGCAAGCCTGAACTCAGCAGTCCTTCTGTCTCTGCCTCCCGAGTGCTGGGATGACAGGCATGAGCCACCACACCCGGCACTGTGGTATGTGATGTTGATTGCTGGTGGGCGTGAGTCGCCATGCCCAGCATTGTATGTGGTTACCGGGATCGAACTCAGGACCTTGCGCTTGCGAGGCAGGTGCCGGAACCACTGAGCTAAATCTCTGGCCCTGTCATTGCTATTTCTTATCAAACCTCAAACAAAAGCAACGATGTTGTCACTGCAGTCAACTTGCTGCAGGCTTATGGACGGAACTACTGGTTTCCCTGTGTACATTATAGAACCTCTCTAAAGAGGCAGAATGGCATCCCAGTGAGTTGGGGCTGGCATTTAGTAAACGGTCACTCCATGAAGACACGGACAAGCAGACGAAAGAACGGAGGGCGCGATCGAGCGGCGGCGAAGCGGTGGGTCCCCTTGGGTCTCTGCGTGTCTGGACCATCCCGTGCCCTCATGTGTAACAGTGTCCCACGCTTTCGCCTGCCCGTCACGCCCTTCACCACTCTTCGGTAAGTGTGGTTTCCTAGAGGCTGAAAACCCGCTGAAACGTGCGGCTTCCCCAGGCGTTCAGTTTCCACCGAAGCCTAATGACTGAGCAGATGCGCACGGAGGGGATTTGGCGGACAGGAGCTCGCAGATGCGCACGGCCATCGCAAGGCTACTGTACAGAGCGAGCGGCTCCGACCTCCAGCTGCTCTGGAAGACGAGTGTGCCTTCCCGACAGTCTTGGTCAGCGAGACTGTGCCCACAGCTCCCTTTCGGTGCAGACTTGATTGGGATATTCTGAGTAGATCATGTGGCGAAATCACGGGCCTATGGCGTTCTATTTCTTTTAACTTTGCTTGCAGATTAAACCTACCATTCATCCCCCTTTACCGCCCACACAGTCTTCTCCATTTCACAGATGGAGAAACTAAGGCAAAGGCTACGTACACGAGATGCCGCACTGGCACCCGAACAACAGTCACCTCCGATTAAAGAGGTTTGTAATACGCCTCATTCAACACGGCTGGCTCAATTTAGCATCGACTAATAGTTTTTGTGACAATGTCAGGAGAAGGGTCATTGCAGAAAAAGTGCGGGCTGGTGTCCCGAGGTGCAGCCCTCCTGGAAGGCCGTGCAGTGTCTGTTGCGAGCGATAGAAGTCCTCCTGGGCCTGGTGGCGCAGGCTCTGGGACCCCGCCCCGAGAGAGGGGTGGAGGGTGTGTCCGGGGCCTGCGCCCTAAGACGGCGCCCCCCACGGCCCGCGCGCGGGCGTCTGAGCAGCGCTCGCTGGTGCGCGGTGCCCGCTGGCACAGGAACTCGCCTTCTCATCATCAGGTGAAGCAGCCAAGGCCTCGGCGGAGAGGAAGTAGCGACAGAAAACTGGAGGGCGTGATCCACGGCCGCCCGGCCGGTGCAGAGAACGGGAATCCAGTGCTGCGCACCGCGTGAGCTTTAGACGTGGGTTAAATTCTCAGCGGAAAAGACAGGTGTGAACATTTCTCATGACACGGAGTAGGAAGCGAGCGCCGGTCAAATTATGTGAGATGGTTCCGGTGCTGTTTATCTGTGATTAATACTTAAATGTGGATTAAGAACCAGTCGTTTCCTGGGTGTCTTTTAGCGTGCCGTGGGGGCAGAGGTGACGCAGTGTCTCTGAGCGTCATCGGCGTGGTGTGCACGGCTGAGGCCCCGGTGCGGTCGGTGAGGGGGCCGAGGGCTGGGCAGCGGCGCGGGGCGGACAGAGGCAGAGACGGGCGCTTGGAAGGCCAGCTGCGGGGCACAGGGCTGTGTGCCAAGGGAATCGGGGAGGACGGTTCGCTCAGCGCCGGCGTCTCTCACGGCCTGAGCTCAGGCTGGAGGCGCACAGGTCAGCGCTGGCCTCGGCAGCGCAGTCGGGTGACGCCCGCAGGGCACTGCACAGGCTCGGGGCAAAGAGGAGCACGAGTACCGGGGAAGGCTCGTGCAGATCTGCCGGTTTAACAGCACCCATGGGTGGAAGCTAATGATAGGGGAGAGGAGTTTGTGTTTGTTTAAGGTGGAAGATTTTATAGCGTGCTGTATGATAGGATTGTGGCACGCTTGGAAAATTGCCGTTTTGGGGAAGAAAGGTTGGTTTCCAAAGTGATGTTCTTCAGTGAGGAGAGGAGCAGAGGCCGCGGGGCCTCGGATCAGGCCTGGACTGTTCACTCCCCCGTCCCGGAGGAAAGGCAGGGGACACTGGCTCGTTTGCTTGATAGATCTTATAATAGACAAGGAGGGACAAATGTCTCCTCTGTTTCCATTTTCCTCTGCGCTAAGAAATGAATTTACCAGCTGTGTTAGAAGGGTGGGGTATTAGTAATGTGAAGACAGACGCGGACGGCAGCGGGTCCAGCGGGATGGTCAGGCAGCGCTGGGGGCCACCCGGCCGACGGGGAGCTGCAGCACAGAGGGCGGGATGCAGCACACAGTGACACAAGATTATGTTTATGGAACAAAGAGGGAAAACTGGATGTCTGTGCGAGACACTAAAAGCCTAGCACCATGTAGGGTAGGGTGGAAAAAATAGCTTGAAAATACTGTCAGGGAAATATTATTATCAGAAGGTAAGAACAGCTGGCATGAGAGCATGGAAGTTTGGAGAATTTCTGAGGGGAGAGAAGGAAGAAGGTATAGGGGATTTGGGTGAAAATAGACCGTGAGCTCCAGGATTACTAAGGAAATTTATGGACTGGGTTGGAGCAGGTGCCCAGAGTGGGCGGGGCTTCCAGGGCAGCGGCCTTGGCAGGGAGGAAGGTAGCTGAGCGAGGTGGTGCACTCACATCAAGGCACTGTGCAGTACGGTGGGTTGACCTGCAGAGGATTTTTTTAGTTGAATTCTTTATTGGTACAATTTATATACGTCTCACAATCGCTCATAACGTTGGGGAACTTGTACCAGTATATGACACAAGTTAATTCTCATTTTTACCCATACCCTCCCCACCCCCTATATACATGCTCTTTTATTTTCTTTCAGAATCATATTTATTCCTTCCCCTCATTACATTCCTACACCAAATTTCCTTTGGAAATCTCCCATCCTACAAAACCTGTCATACTTTCTAGAGTTCATTTGCATCTACAGGTGCTCATATTAAGGAAAAGATCCAGTATTTGCCTATCTGTGATCTATTTATTTCACTTTATTAGTGTGTCCTCCAGGTGTATTCATTTGGACATAAATGAATCAATGTTGTTATCCTTTCTGGCAGAATAATACTCCATTTTATAAAAAAAAATCCCACATCTTCTTTATCCACTCTCCAGTTGATGGGCATTTGGGTTGTTTCTAAGACTGAGCTATCACAAACTGAGCTGCTATGAACAAGGGTGTACATCTGTCTTTCCGATGTGATTTTTAAAATTCTTTTGGGTATATTCCTAGCAGGGGGACGGCAATGTCAAATGGGACCCCTAGCCCTAGTTTTCTGAGAAATCTCCACACGGATCTCCACAATGGTTGCACAAGTCTGCAATCCCAACAGCAGTGGAGAAGGGTTCCTTTCTCCCCACAGCCTCACCAGCATTTATTGTTGGTTGATTTTGTAATAGCGGCCATTCTTTGTGGAGTGAGATGAAATCTCAGTGTTGTTTTCATTTGCATCTCTCGAATGACCAGCGATGTTGAACATTTCTTCATATGCTTCTTGGCTGCTTTGACTTCTGCCTCTGAGAAGTGTCTGTTCATTTCAGATGCCCTTGCAGAGGATTTTGAGTTGAGGAAGAGTGGAATTCCCCGACTATCTCCTACCCTCGAACCCACTGCGCCCCTCGCTTCCCCAGAGAAAGCCCCAGAACCCAGAGGTCGCTCTGTGAGCTGCCTCACCTGGAAGCAGTCATTACACCCTCACGAGGCAGGCGCTGCACCTTCACTTCAGGGAATGAGGGCAGCACAAATCCAAGGAGAGTCAGACGGGCCCACCAAGTCCCCCCTGATTTGTTGGCAGTTGGTTATTCCCCGTCTTTGACCAATCACGTTTCTCTTGACAATTATCTATTTCTTTCGTCAGACTGAGTGTCAAAGAGACTTCCAATGGATCTTTGGACTTTGATTTCTGTAGACTCTCAGGACGTGTAAACCTGTGATTAATGAATTTGTGATGTCTTCTCTTTTGCTAACCTGCCTTTTGTTATAGAGTGTCAGCCTTGTACCACAAAATGGGTGAGGAAAAGATACTATTTTTGTGTCCTCTGTATAGACCCTGCCAGATGCCTGCAGAATGCCTATGTTCGCTCTATCATCCCTTTCAGGGGCTGGAATCCTTATTTGGGTTTTTTGTTTGTTTTAATTTAATCTCTCTCTCCTCCTCTCTGGCTCACCCACTGACTTGGGTGACCCGAGGAGCGCACATGAGTAAATTGGGGTGGTCGTCTCGCCAGAACTGTGGGGTACATTGTGACCCATGACTTCCCCATAGAAGCCTAGATGGAGAGAGGTACATCCATAAAGGTAGCACTTATGGGAGAATGTTGACAATAATTACAACTTAACACTGCATAAAAATCAATATGGAATGGTCAGAATGATCCAAATGATTTGTTCCAATGTCATGTTGTGTTAATATTGCAGGCACGCCTCTTTTCCTATTTCCTATTTTTATTCAGAGAGTATGCATGCATTAATAACTAGTAAACCATTTCTCAGGGATTTCTGC
>PVIC010022450.1:0-18482 GCA_004025085.1 Thryonomys swinderianus | reverse complement strand
TGAGTCTCCATACCCAGCATTGTATGTGGTTAACGGGGATTGAACTCAGGACCTTGAGCTTGCTAGGCAGGCTCGGGAACCACTGAGCTAAATCTCCCGCCCTCCACTCCTGGATTTAAGACAGCTATTTCCTCAGTTGAATGGGGAAATTGCATGTAAGCTGTAGCAGGTAGCCTTTGTGAGATACACTTGCAAGGAAATGATCCAAGAACTATTCATTCTGTTTAATTTGTTTAACTTATAGAAAAACTTGTTTAAAAAATTTCTTGCATGATGGGCTGTGATTTCCACTTCGGTGTGCTTTCTAAGCAGGAGACTGCACTTCATCCTCATGTCTGATTCCGGGTGTCAACTACATGCACCTAGGAGGTGCTCAGGACAGACCCTGCAGTCTGCTAAAAACAGAGGTTGCACAAGAACTAGGGACTGAACTGAGTGGACAATTCAATCCTCACCACTTGTATGGATATGATCTGTCTCAGAAACCTTTGGTGTTTTTGTCTCTTCACTTGAACAGCAGACACAGCAACTATTGTTCTTTTTATTTTTCAGAGCTGTTCTGAAGGTGACCATGAGATGAAATACATGATCGCATTTTGTCACCTCACAGAGTACTTTATTCTGTGTCACTTCTTTTAGTACAGAACTCCAGACCTCAAAACCAGAGAGGTGAGGACTTCAAGTCTTAAATTCATGAATGTTAACAGTAACTTGCTCAGAAAATGCGTATGCAGCTTTGCACATGCCGAACATGAGTTTGTAGTAAAGCATTCGAGTCAAAGTGAATAATGAATTATAGAAATATAGGCTTGGAGCCTGACCAATGGGACAGAAACTGGGCTACATGTTTGAGGGTCAGCAACAGATGAGCAACAAATCTGAGGCTGTGGAAAACATGCCTGTGAAAACTTCACCTCCCTTTCCATTTTGATAGCCACTTTCCTTAAGTTACTTCCAATAATCTGCTCTCTGGACTATCTAGATGCAGAATATTATTCAGGTCTATTATTGTTATTTTATTAGAAAATGTTGTATTGTTCAATTCAGACCTTAGTCATTCATTGCATACATTAATCAATCAAAATAAGCATACTCAATTTAACAACTGTCACTTTCAACTAAGAATACACACAAAAAAGGAATACAAGTCTCAACAAGAAATCGTACTCATTATCAGCTAAGATACAAACTAACAGGTTTTTCACTTCAAATAATCTACACTATTTCTTACATTAGTGTTTTCAGTGAACAAATACACATGCCATGTCATGCAAGGTAAATTAATGAGATTTAAACTGTCATGAAAATCTGTAAAATCATAGTCTTATATATTCTTGTATAAAGAAACTTATGCGGATGTATTACTGCTTTTGAAGTACTTTATTTGCCACCAAATAATAATAATAATATCACAAAGTCATGTTTCATTTTGACAGACATTTACAGTGTTTATACTTGGATCGAACTTCTTTGTGTCTCATTGGGACTGTCTCCAAGGTTACAGCCATTGGTGATGTTCTGGCCTTTGGTAGGGTTCATCTCACATGCTAGGATTTGTTGCTGCTGCTGTTGGTTTTATTTTTAAAACTTTGTAACCTTTACTACTAATCTGGTAAAACCTAAGGAGTTAAAAGTATTTCTGACTCACATAGACTATATCCTAATAGTACAGACCAAACACACTTGCTATGTTTCTCCTTGAAGAACGGCATTAAGCTGTAATGTTTCTTAATAATTAGAATTTGAAAGTCAATTTACTTTTATTTAAATTGAAGCAATAACTAGATGTTAATGCTTTGCCAATTCAAAATGACATAAAGGGAAAACCCTGACTATATCATTTCAATTATACTTTATTGATTTTGCTGATTATATGTTTAATAAATGCTCATCAATTCTTTTTACTTAGTAACACTAAATTTTGTTTGCATATATGCAGAGATAGCAGTAAGCTGTTTCAAATCTAAGTGTATATAGCATTTGTATGTAGTTAATACTATAAATATCTGCAAAATTATATTTATGTCATTTATAATGGTGTGTAAAAGTTTGTATTGTAACTAAAATGTAATTCATAGAACAAAAAATCAAGAATCACTGTTTTTATTTTAAAAGAGGTGATAGACATGTTTTCACGTACTTTATCGTTAACGACATCATTTTCTAGATAAGGGTCCGAGGCTGTGGAGTGGTCTGCAGGAACCACATACGGATTCATGCAAGCACAGCCCACACACCACACCCTTACACAGAATCGCTTTGGTTTTGTTTACTGTCACCTCCTCAGTGTTTGCTGTAGTCTCGGGGTAAAGTGTGTGAAAACATAATAGGTAAATATCCACCGGAAATTCACTTATCTAGAAGTAGAGAGCTCAAGTCTTTTGAAATCAATATATTGCTAATACAGGAATTTAAAGCGCCCTTCTTTATCTTCTAGTCTTATTTGGAAAATATAATGACATAAATAATGTGAAAGAAACTTGAAGATGGGAAAGAATATGTAAATCTAGTACACCACCATTATCATTTTTGTTGGAATTTGAAAAATACTTCAGTTCTCTTACTATAAATCTATGTGCCTGAGAGAAAACATTGGTAAAAATGATAGTCTTGAAGGCATTATTTGAAATTCTTGAGCCAGCTGATTCAGAAAAAAGAAAATATATCCTAGAGTACCTGAGTTAAAGTAATAAAATCATCTTAATGTCAGTTCATGAAGAAATAATTCCTTATTGAGTACAGATCATACAGCATTTAGAACCAAACACTTGTTTGAGATAGTATCTTGTTTCACAGCTAAAAAACAAAACAATAATGTTTAATCAGTTTTATCTTAGAATTTTTTCTGTAAAATCAAAATGTATACTGTAAGTTGATTCAGATCACTTTATTAATTTTTATGTTTATTGGTACATTGTATATACACATCATGATCACACCCAATATTGGGAATTTGTACCAATATATGACACAATTTAATCCTCATTTATTCTTATTCCCCTACCCACCACACAAACCCCAACCCCCTAAATACAGATCATTTTTTATTGGGTAGGATTTTAAAATAAGGGTGTTATTATTCATACCTTTGATCATATCACCAGTAATAAAAAAGTTAAAGTAGGTTGCTGGCAAATTGTCCTAAAAATATTGTTTAGGTTACCTGAGTATGACATAACAAAATATTTATAATAAAATAGATTTTCAAAAATAATGACACTACAATAAATACATTGATTTAAATTTCTAAAATAATTTTAAAATTTCACAAGTTATTCTATAACACATGTGACTCAAACTGTATGATTTTACATGTGAATTTAATTATAAAATCAATAATATAGAAATTAGTTTGTTAAATTACCATCTTGCTGTACATAAGGATACCTAGAAAGTGATCACACATGGGTGAGTTCCTAGAATCATTTGAAGCAATTTTTTTCAAGCACTTTTAAAATAACTGACTCCCAAATCAAGATATTAAATGCCAACCTCTAACCAGCAATAATGCTTATGGTGGAGATAGAAATTAGATTCTGTGCAGAAACGCTGACACAGCCTTAGCTGTAGGCACTTGAGTGCGCAGCTATAATTCTTTTTTTCAGATCTTACCCAGCAAAGCTTCAGGTAAAGGAGTCCACAGAATATGTAAACAGTAAGAGATAGTTCTGGAGCTTTTTAAAAAATCACAAACCTATGACACATTTACATTCACTTTTGATTGCTGCCACTAAATGACTAAATTGCTCAAGATGTATCGGTTATCTCTTTAATGTGATAGTGTTATAATATTTATTGTTCTAAAAGTGTACACCAAAACATGATTGATATAGCAACAGAATTGATATTTCTTAAATCTTTTGATTTGCAGGAACTATACATTTTAAGCTGACAATGTGAACATCTAAAAGGTTTTGCAAAAAAATCTTTCTGCCTTATTTAGCATTCTGACCACTAATCAGAAGCAATAAAAAAGAAAATTAAGGGAAAAAGATAAAGCAAAATATAGCAAGCTTTTCTTTTTCTTTCAGAAATCTATTAAGGCAAAATAAGCCAATAAACAAAAAACCCAAACTGTTAGCAAAAAAGTCAGTTTCCTATGTTGAAGGGATTTAAACTGCACCAGGTAGCATAATCTAACAATAGGCCAAGGAATGCAACTTTTATGGAATATGATGCCTGGAAACAAGAATTTAATTATTATGGGACACACGTGTAAACATCGCATTGTCTTTCTGGTGTGAGAAAGGGCAACAGTGAATGAGAACCAAAATATATCATAGATCATGTAAAATAAAAAGTAAAAGAACAAGAGGGTGCAGAAAGTAGGGAAAGTGGTTGTGGTAGAAGAAAGAAGGGAAGGAAAAAAACATAAGAAAACAAGAGAAAAAACAAAACAAAGTTTTTGTAAATAGGGAGGGGTAGAAGAGAGGAAGGAAAGGTGAAGGAATGGAGAAAACACAGAATCAAGTTATATCACATACAGGTACAAGTCCTCAAAGATGAATGTGATTATAATATATACCTAAAATGTGCCAATAAACTTAAATTTAAAAAATACTGGGAAATAAGAATAAAACACTCAAATGAGAAGGGAGGACAAAGGGGAAAAGAAAGAAAAGAATAGCAGGAGAAATTGGAAAGAGAGCTCTTGTTAAGAGGAGGGGAGGAGAGGCTAAAGAGAGGGGAGGGGACTGGTGAAAAAGAAGAATCAACTGCATCATGTACAAGGGTTAATTCCCTATGATCAGTGTCATCATTATGCATATCTAGTGTACCAATAAAATTAACTTGAAAAATAAAGCTTACAAAAGGCAATTGCAAAACGGATTACTTATTTAATGTAATGCTCATTTAAAAAATCTATGATAATAATACTCATGATGGGGAGTTAATTTTAAAACTTAACTAAGCCTTAAGTCATAACCATAATAATCATAATTTTTTTTCTCCTTTTCATTGTCATCTATGCAACAGGGGACTATTTATCGTATAATGGAAAATGTTATTTTGATGCTTACTAATGAGGGCTGTATGACAGAAACTGACTTTTGAATGGGAGACGGTCATGAATTATCATTTTTGATATATAACAAATGGGAAATGAATATGTCACAATAACCAAATGTTAAAATATTAATTTATTAAGGTAAGCTTAGGCACATCCAATAAGTTCTTAACACAATACTTAGATGTAATTAACATAAACGTGATATCATCCAAAATATCTATTTGATTTTATAATTGTGCATAGGTTTATAATTTATCATTTTAGTTTGTGTTTTTAATTTTATATATACAAATTTGCTTACCTTACTTTTAACTTATTTTTTCTCAACATTGTACCACAGAAAAATAAGTTGATAGGTATAACAAATTTATTTTAAAACCTTTGCTAAATTTTATCTTAAACTAGAAATAATCATTTGAATTCATATTTAATTTTTTTACAGTCTGCATTTCACTTAGAAGTCAATACACCCTACATTATGAGTCATAAATTATCGAGTAAATGTGTAAGCAGCTAACAACCTGTGAAGTCTTTACTATTATCTAGTCATGGGACAACCTTCCTTTGGTCATAATATTAATTCCAAATGCTAATTTTCTTCATTAGCATGACAGAAAAAAGTATTATTAATTTTTAAAAGAATATGTTGCTAAATAACAGTATTGAGAAAACAATATATCCATGATGAGCATTTAAATTTTGCAAATGCCTAGTAATCCCATTAATTACAGATAACAACCTCTCTGTTAAAAAGGCTGGAGACAGACCAGGAAAAATAGCAAAGACAGGTAGCATATAAATAGCCTTTGCAAGTTAGGTGACATTTATCAATTTAGCTTATGGTTTTCTTAAAAGTATTAAATGTCACCAAATAAGCAAGAAAAATTCTAGTTCTTCAAACAACATTATATAGCTGGTGATTTATTTGGGTCCAACTCCTTGTAATTGTTTTCAATTGAAGCAAATAATTTGCACAAAATTAAATTTTCAATATGGTTAGATGAATCTACTGCTTATTTAAAGTATTTAGCATTTTGTAAAGGGTATGTCTTCAGGGTGACTCTGCAGATAGAAAAGGAAAAATCATTTTCAACAATAACATAAGTGCACCTTCCAACACACTCACACACACACACAAACACACACATTGTAGATCTTTATAAGGCAGATCTTTGGAGAATATATGACCCCTAGAAAATTAGGCCATTTTTAATTAAAAAAAATAGTTTTGTTCACTTGCTGTTAGAATTTAACAAAGAAGTTCAGTAGTGGCTGAAAGTAGAACAAAACAATGAAGCATTCAGAAGAGGGAATCAGGGTATGTCCTGTTCTGAACCTGCTGGAGAAGGGCACGTAGTGGGGCTCAGGAATGTTTCCATTTAGATCTGACCTGACCAGCCACTCTGTTTTCCGTCCACATCCTACCCAGCCTCCTGTGCTATGAGGCTGGAAAGAGCTCTAAGAACAGAAACTGCCTTTCACTGTGCAGGGAGACAGCAGAGGAAGGCGCTGTGCTTATCGCTGGGCTGCAGCTCCCCACCTCACTCACCATGATAAAGTGCTCCAGGAAAAACACATTACAACCCCAGCACAATCCTAAAACCGATTAGAATTTGACATAAGCTTCCTTAAAAATGAATCAATCAATCCATGCTGTAATATTAGAATCTGCCTCTTAAGGAGGGTGTATAATCTCTTCAAGATGCATTTTCTATTTCCTATTGACTCGGCGGGTGGGTGTGGGGTCTAACATTCCCAGTACAGTAGCTGATAGGAGAACTCTTAACACATCCCCAAATGTCTGTCTTCATCTTTAAGGACCTGACGAGGCACTTATGGAGCCAATACACACAATGAAAAATTCACACACTAAGATGTGTGAAGATTTTCGGAAGCTCTTCACCAAAGTGCAGGACTTTCTTGGGCTTTTCCTGTCACACACAGTACAAATGCTGCTTTCTTGGATCAACTGTTTTGAAATTTAAGCTGAAAAATCTAAAAAGCACGAGATAATAAAGATTAATGTAGCATATATTTGGGGTGGATAAGGCCTTAGATGTAAAATTTGTTTTAACATGCTGCGCCACACATTCCGGCTTACTCCAGGACATCTGGGATACTGCTGCGTTTTCTTTTGGATGTTACTGAAGGACTTTCTTAACAGTGTTCCGGGAAAGTTAATCTCTGGGGACAAGAATGGAGGCTGAGCCCTTCCATGGGCTTTTTTAGAGTTCTTTCCCATGTTTAGCCCTTGCAAATGCCTTTACAACGTGCATTTTAGTATATGTGCTGCTGAAGCGAGCACACACAATGTGCATTTTATAGAGAACGTTTGATAAGTTATTTGGTTTTTCTCTGTGAAAAGACTGGTTGGGTTCTTGAGTCTAGTTTTTATCAACCCAGAGCTAAAAGGGTAAAATCTTCGCTATGAAGACTAAAGAAGTCTTGGCACTGGAGAAAGCCCTTCATAGCACCGGGTCCAGACAAGTCCCAGGTGAGCAGGAGAATCCCCCGGAGAGGCGGACCAAGCTCAGTCAGTCCCCTTCACCATGTTACTCAAAAGTTTTTGTTGAAGGTATTACTTGGATCTATCTTAACCATAATTAACTAGTACACGGCGTACACGTCTACAAGGAAGGGGACCTGGCCCTGGGTCTCTGGGAAAGCCACCAGTCACAACGCGAAAAGCGCTCATGTCGCGGGGGAACCTCAAACCACCTTTTCATACTCCTCAAACCCTCCGAGAAGGGCCTAGAAGATGCGAGAGGGGCGGTTTCTCCGGGAAGATGGGGCGTAAAAGTTTCACCTGTGGTTCCCACCTGGCAGAAAAACTCATCCCATCACTAGCGCTGGGAGGAAAACGCAGCGAAACTTAAGCTGCCCCTAAAATCGGTCTTTTGCCTAAGTTTTACCTCATCAATGAGCCACTACCTGGTTCTTCGAACTAGAACGCGCGATATTGTCTGAAGGAAGCGTCCCGGCATCTGGGCAAAACACCGCGCGAAAATAAAACGCCACCGACCGAGCTCAGGGCCGGGCCGGGGTCGTCCGAGCCACGCTCCTCCGGTCCGCGCCCCGGCGCCCCCGTCCGCCTCCGCCGGACTCCCCTCCGGCATCGCCTCTGCGCAGCCCTTCGGCGCCTCCGGCCCCTCGACTGGGGACCAAGTTCCCGGAGCCCCAAAGCGTCCCCGGGCCGCTTCCCCTCGCGCCCCACCCCGCGTGCCCTGCCGCCTCGCCCCGGCCACCGGGCGCGACTTTCCCGCCGGCACGGCCCGCGCGGGCGGCGCACTCACCAGCTGCAGCAAGCCCGGGACCACGACGAGGGGCAGCGGCCGCGGGCGCATGGTGCCGGTGGCGGCTCAGCGGCTGCTCGCGCGCGCCCGCTCCTCGCGCATCTCCGCCCGGGCGGGCCGGGCGCTCCTCCCGGATCCGAGCGCGGCGCTGAGCCGGCGGCCGGGGGCGGGGGAGGGGGGCGGGGAGCGCGCCGCGCCGGGGGCGGCTCCGGGGTCCCGCGCGAAGCCGGTCCTCGGATCCCCCGGGATCCGACCGCGCCCGGCCAGCTGAGCCTCGAGCCGGCGGGGTCCGGGTCTCCTCGGCTTCCAGCCCCGCAGCGGCCGGTCCGGCGGCGAGGCTGCCCGCGCTCCTGCCCGCTCCCGCTCCGGCCGGGGGGGAAGAGCCGTCCCGCTGGACGCCGGGGCTGGGAGCTGCTGGCAGCGGCGGCGGCGGGGCCGGAGTGAGGAGGCGAGAGCAGGGAGAGCGCGCTGGGAGGATGGGCTGGAGCGGCCCCCACCCCGGAGCTCCCTGTGCCGCCGGAGCTGGCCACGCGCTGCAGCCAGCGGGGCTGGACAGGGTTTCTGGGGTGCTGAAGTAGTGGGGACCTCCGGGGATGGTCGGGGCAAGGCAGTAAGAGACAGCAGCGGCGCCAGTTCACTGAGGTTTGGAAACGGTGTGGACGGCGGGGTCCCGGAGACGCACTGAGCTGCGCCGCGGCCCCTTCGCCCCAGGGCAGGAGTGGAGATTGGAGAAAGGGGGCGGCTGCGCGGCGGTCTCTGAGAGGGGCCTGGGGCCGGGCGCGGCAGACTCTCCTCTGGCCACCTCCTGAACCTCTTTCTTTGGCTGGGCAGTTGAGTGGAAAAGTCAAAGAAACAAAGCTCTCAGACTGCGCGTCCACCGCGGACGAGGATTCAGACACCATCCATCAACCCCTTTATCGAACAGGTGGGAAAATCTAGGTCCTGAAAGGTGAATCCACTTCTCCAGAAGGAGAGTCTAGGTGGCTTCAGGGGACTAAGAAAGGCGTGCTAGTCCTTAGGTGAACAGAGGCCGAGCTCTCACGGAAGGAACACTGAGGCAGGAACGGAGAGTTGAGCTTGATTTCCAAGCTTTAAACAATAAAACACAACGAAAGAACCTATATTTGTAATGTAAGACAAAGAAGAGAAAGTTTCCTTCTTGTCATACCACCTCAAGTCCGAAAAAGAAACAAAAGGGCTTGAATGTGACAGACAGCGCTGGCCCGAGGTCCCAAAGGCAGGAAGACTGTCTTAAGTAGCGCAGAGTCTTACCCATCCTTCCCCTGGGTGTGCCACGGTTGAACAGAAGGAGAGGGAAACTACTTCACGGTGACCTTGGGTCCAGGCGTTGAGTCCCAAAGTGTGTCACGGAGGCTGCAGGCCGGGTATCTCTCCAGAGCAGCTCCCCTCCCTCCCTGCGTGGGGCAAATGCAGGCAAGTTCCGACCCCCACCAAGGGTGACTTGGGGGTTCCAGGCCTGATAGCTTAAAGAGGCACTGGCCCTATTGCACTTGGACTTGTCTTTCAACTCAGCCCTTTTTAACAGACCAAAATACATATAGTCACTGTATATGTAAAACTTAACCACTCCATTCATCACACCCACAACAAGGTATCTGTCAAGTTTTAGAGTCCAGTTCTACCTCTTTTACACTTGATCTTAGCCAAAAGGCCAAGAAGCGATGCACTTCTATCTCTTTTAGAGAATCACTATGTCTTTAAAGCATAGATAAAATGACTGGAAGGGGTCCCTGCTAGTTGCCCCATTCTGGGTCTCTGGATTGGGTTTTATTTTCTAGACACTCTTTAGGGGACAAAAAAGAACGTAGCAGAAGGGATTTGGCAAAAGTAGAGGAACCCCTTTGGGAAGAGGTGCCGCTAGAAGGGAAAGGACAGTGCACAGCTTTGTGAGACACAGCACCTCATTTAGACTCAGTCTCCCCACTTGAGCCTCAGCCAGCTCCGCTGCAAAGCCAGACAGTATGGAGTCCCTTGCCAGTTGTGTAGTTTGCAATTCTTCTATCATTAAGTCTCTATACAAGGAGTGAACCACTTAAATACATCAAATAAAGAAGTTGTTTAACCACTATGGAGATCAGTGTGGAGATTCCTTAAAAAAAATTTTGAAATAGAGATTCCGTTTGACCAGCTATTCCCCTGCTAGTATGTACACAAAAGAAAAGATTCATATCACAGTGACATATGTGCATCCATGTTCATAGCAGCTCAGTTTGTGCTAGCTAAACTTGGAAACAACCCAAATGCCCATCAACTGGAGACTGGATAAAGAAGATGTGGCTTTTCTATGAAACGGAGTATTACTGTGCTATAAAGAATGATAAGTTTGATTCATTTGTATTCAAATGGATGTACTTTCAGGACATATAAGTGTTGTAAAACGGTCACAGATCTGTAAATGTCACATCTTTTTCTCTAGTATGAGAAACTGAAGATGTAAATGAACTCTAGAATACATGGTAGATATTGTGAAATTGAAAATATTCAAAGGGAAATGGGGTGTAGGGGTAACAAGGGGAAAATATGATGTGTGTATAATGTACCAATAAAGATTCAAATTTATAAAAAGACAATCAAATTGTTCAAAGCAATACTTCCCTCTTTTATTTCAATTTACACATTTCTTAGATCATTTTTGTATTTTTAGGAAAACTTGTACATAAAATTAGAACATCTGAAAGTGGGGCCTACAGTGGGCTATGTGTTTTTGTATTGTCATATAGTCTCCCAAGTGAATGTGCTAAGAGTAGTGAATCCCCAGCTGAAATTTCCGGGATGCAAGAGAACTTTTGTGTTCCAGTGGTTGGGCTGTGTAAAAGAGCAACGTTGGGGATCTCATTGGCTTCAATCTGGTATTGCTGTGTTCATTTATAAAGTGACTACTGTGATTTTTTTTCTAGATTGTATAGATTTTACTGCACAAATAACAGGAAAATGAAAACTAGAAGAATGGAGGAGGCAGGAAGAAAAAAGGAAAGGGAGAAACCCAAAAAGAAAAGTAGGAGCACTTGCTACACTGTCTGTGTTCTGTGAAAGCACAGAATCTAACCAGGAAGCACGCAGTGAGCAAAGCAGAATAGACTTTACAGGACAGAAGAAACACCACGGAGTAGGGTGGGGAAGAGCGGACCACTATGGGTCAGAATGTGTGCTTTGTGGGTGAGATGAAGCACTAGGTGGCTGAGCTCCCGAGAATGGCCACAGTTAGTCTATGCTGGAAAAAAAAAAATGAAAAAGGCAGTTAGTTACATACAGGAGGGACAATAAGAGTGAAGAAAGAGTGGAGGACTTTGGCCAGCATGGCTGCAGGATGGATACAAGCAAATCAAACTGGGTGGAGGAAATGTGTTGAAAAATCTTGAGACAAATGGGAGGATATGGCTTAGCCCAGAGGGGGGAAGCCCATGCATGCAATGCATATCGAAGTGCGCTGTTATCATCAAAAGTTCCTTGAAGTTCTGGGCTGGACTCTGGAGATATGGGAATGCCAAGCCAAGCAGTTTTGGCTTACTCTGTAAAAAGTCTTACAACATTTTCTGAGTTGATAGGTCATACATCAAGAAGCATAAAGATGGAGGGGTGGAGTGAGGAGAAGGCTATAATGAAGGAGGGAGGGCTGGGGGTGTGAGAGCTTTGTAAAGGCACAGGGAGCCCAATTTAGAGTTATAATATTTACAACTTTCCAGATAGATCACAGGGATTAAAAGAAAAATAAAACACTACTTTTCTCTTTTAGTCAGTTCAACAACAAGAGAGTCAGATCATTGCTTTGTCATTTTCCCAGGGTAACCTTCACAGTGTGAAGGGAGTCAGACTGATCTTTCCATATCGTTTAGTAGCAGAAAGTAGCACCTACCTAATTTTACTGCCACATGTTTCAATTATAGTCCTTTAAAAATGTAACTTCAAGATCCAGTCAACAGTTCAAGAGTAGGTTCATCAACTTGTGGTTTATCTGAGCCATTAGCTTTTTTCTTGTAATTCTCCATAATTTGTAATTATTCATTAGTTTCATTACCAGAAAGTAGGTAGGAAAATAGTTTTCAACGTGGCATTTTAGAGTTACAGTGGTCTTGAGATATAATTCTATTTTGTCACTACATTTTTAAAAACAGGCTGGAGAGGTCTGTGACTGATTTCAGGACACCTAAAGAGGTGTGGAGAAATATATAACTTGACTCAAGGCTGTGAGGATCTTAGTGTATCGCCCTTTCCAATTCATCACTCTGCCCCAGGTGCTTTTCTACTCACCAGCAGTTATAAAAGTTTTGATGTAGTGAGTGAATGAACCCCCAGCCAGTCAGAGGTGTGGGGATAATCTACAGATGCTAAAAGCTACAAAGTCTATATTAATATCAGGAAAAGGGTTCTACTCTACTGAGCCTGAAGCACTAATCTCACAATAATTTCAGAAGAGTGAGCAGGAAGAATGGCGTGGCCTGGGCCTGCTTCACAGCCTTTAGAGAACTGGGATTCAGGGTGCAAAAGTGTTATGGCATTTACTGGAAACAGAGGGGACCCTCAGAGGCCTCTTCAGTAGAACCCTGCTGAATGTTTTTGCTACCAGTTCTTAACCAAGCTTCTTAGATACGAGTTCCTGAGTAATCAAATGCTCCTGAATCATTATCTAATAGGATATGATGATGCATTACATTGAACATCAATCCTGGCTGCACAATAGAATCACAATACAATAGGGACCTCAAGGAACTCGAGGGCAAGGTGGAGCAGTGACACATTACAGCCAGAAGACTTCAAAATACAGCCATGGTTTGAAAACAACCCTCTTATTAGGAATTTGTTTTATTTCTCTCTTCCTTTCTTTCTCTCCTCTTCCTTCCTCACCCCCACCCTTCCTTCCCCTCCAGAATCCAGGAAGAACAGTTGGAATATACTTTAGGCTTTGTCAAAATAGCACTAAGACCTACTTCCATTCTTAGCTCTATAGGGCCTTCTCAGGAGAGAACAGACATTTTCTTCATAAGTATTAGGACATAAGTTGGGAAGTTATAAAGTTTCTTTGGGTAAGCTTATCATTTATTCCAGTCTCAAGCACAAATGAAAGTATGTACCCGTAACAAAGCTACTTTCCTACCCCTCCCATGGTGAGTACAACAGCTCTTCTCATTCTCTTTCTTTGTGGATGCTAAAGAAAGTAGCAGGAGTGTGTTGGTGGCTGAGACCACTGTCAGGAGCAGAGGATGGGTGGAGGGAAGAGAGGCAGGCAAGACCGCAGCAGGCCTCCGAGGATAGGGCAAGGGGTCAAGAGAGCATTACTCAGGGCTGACAAGGCAACAGAGGACTTTCTCCTGAATGCTACTCTTGTATCTTTATTTCATTGGATAGGTTTTTATAACTTGTCATTGTCTTTCCATGTGTTTTGCCCTGCATTGCCCACGTATATGGCGTTACTTAACTGAACAATCACTTTTCTTATTTGTGCATCAACTATGATGGACACCATTACTTGGGGAAATTACTTAACCTGCTGGAGCTTTTCCTTCATATGAAGAGAGGCAGAGGGTGGAAACAGAACAATACATGGATACCGGATTGGAATACCTTTACCCGGGAAGAGACTATGACCCAGAGAAGGAAGAATATGTTCTCAGCCTCACACAGCCATGTCCTAATACACCATGCCAAGCCTCAGGGACAGTGGCTTTGAAATTAGACTATTAAGTTTATTCTGTGGGTCACAGTGGATCCAGAGAATGTCTACTTTCTGGAAGAATGAGTACAAAAGGGAAGCACTCTTTAAAAAACATTACCTTAGTAAAAAAAAATACTGTCTTAGTTAATGAAATGGAAATTTCCCAACTTGGGAATACTTGGGTCTCCTGGGAGCAAGAGTTTGGAGTGAACTCCTTGTCCCCAGCTTTCCCTCTACTTCTGACCGCACCATGTACTAATAAGGCACTTTGTTTGCAACAGCCCAAACACAATGTAAATGATTACACCTAAAAGGAGTTTAATAGCTCATATGAGAGGGATGTTCAAAGGCTAAAGGTAGTTTTGGAAAATCTGATGTTAAATTAAAAATTCTTGAGTAGGACACTGGGTCAACCTCTGTGTGTGTGTGTGTGTGTGGGGGGGGTGTCCCTATCAAAGTGAGCTGGAGCAGTAGCTAAAGACAGCTTGAGGTTGAGTCCTGAAGAGTAGCAATAAAAATCTATTTCTTGATTTTCCTAAGAATGGATTTGTCCCTTACCTCCACCACCAATTTTTTGCAGAGGGAATTCAAAGTTACAGTATTTCTTTAATTTTATCACAGAGATTTTTTTTCAGGTGCCTTTGATACCATCATTCTTTAATCAGCTGCCTTCGTTTTGTTGACAGACCCTTTTCTTGATAGCCATCTTCAGATTTCTCACATACGAGATGCAAGGACGGCATCTCATTACAGTACTCCTTGCCTTGTTTATGAGCACAGACTCCTACTTGCTAAAGCGGAAGGACTGAGGATGCAGAACGTGGGTGCTGGTTGTTCCTTGTACAGGAAGTCAGCCCCGGTCAAAACGCAGCGGCACGTGCACAGTCCACTGAGTTTAACCGTGAGCTGGTGCCATGGTACCCTTTAGTTTACCGCCATCTTTTTAGTGATTCAAGCATTGCATTCAGAGGTAAATGTGAACTTTTGAACTATGACCTTTCGTGGGATTGCTGAGCACTATATGGCGTTGTATTTTAAATCTTCACCTTTCTGTTTGTAAAATGCAAGTGGGATTTTTGCATATTGTGCTCTTTGGAACTCAGAGTTACCGTTCAGACTTTGCTATATCATTTCAACTTGTGTCAAATGTGTGATTATCTCCGCCTTCAACTAGAACTTGTTAGGAAACGAGTGATATGACTTTTCTACCCCGGTAAAATACAGGTTTACGTTAGGGGATTTGTTTCTTCTTTTTAAATTCCATGTCTAAGTATCTGAGAGATTCTATCTTTCTTCTCTGTGGAAGTAAGTGAATTTTTCTATTATTTCCCTGGCAGAACAGTAGTCAAACCAAGTTCCTTGTCTCCACTTATTGGAATATCTTTAGTGCTATCTACTGGCCGAAAGTGGTACTGCCTCTTACAGGAAGAATTTCAAAATTGTTTCAGTTCTTAAGGACAACTCTGCCAAGGCCTGAATATGTAACATTAGTTTTAGTTCACTCAAGACTCAGGGGCTTTGATGAAATAACTTCCAGATATCACCCATTGCCTGCAGTCTTGGTGGGTTTTTTGATTAGGAGTCATTTAAGTTGTAATGTAAGTAAATTGTGATGGCCGAGCAGGTGACCACTTGTTCTTCCATAAAATCTTCACTGCAAACACTTTAAATCTGATTTGCACTTTGCTGACTAATATGAACAGATAAAAATAAGCCATTAATTTACAATGATGTTAGCTGTATAGATCAGTCAACAATCTCCCATGTGTACCAAAAGCAAGAACAGAGAAGTTGGAAAAATCTTTTCCAGTTAATTTGTACTCAGTATTGGGTAACAGTGCAACAGTAACAGAATGGTCCAAATACTTGAAGCTCATATCACTTTTTAGTTCAAATTCATTCGGTTTATGCAAGTCAAACTCTCCTCACCCCCAGGTCCTTTCCTTTGTAAGCATCTTTACATGATCCAGAGAAATTCATTGTACTTTAATCAAACTGCAGAAAAGAGGAGTCAGAAGGGAGTGCAAAGCAGGGGAGCAATTGAGAATGAACACCAAGCTATGAGAGAGACAGTAAAAGTCCAGAGGAATTTGCTTATTGCAGCAAAATAACTATTGCATCATTTAGGACAAAGAGCTGTAAAGGAAGAGCCAAGGGCAATAGGTCACTATTGATTATTAGGCAGCAGTAAAGAGATGGCCTAATGTGTTGACACCTATTTAGGGGAAAGTTCAGATTATGACCTACATTTAACAAGAGATTTATGTGGACATACAGGTAATAACATAAATGGAAATAAAATGTCTTTTTTTTTTTTTTTTTTGCTTTTTTGGAGACAGGGTCTCGCTTTGTAGTTCAGGCTGGCCCTGAGCTCACTATGGTGCCCAGGCAAGCCGCCGCGAACTCAGCAATCCTCCTGTCCCTGCCTCCTGAGTGCTGGGATTACAGGCGTGAGCCACCACGCCCAGCATTATATGTGGTTACCGGGGATCGAACTCAGGTCTTTGCGCTTGCAAGGCAGGCGCCGGAACCACTGAGCTAACCCTCTGGCCCTAAAATGTCTTTTGAATATTTAGGTTTTAAAAATCCAGTGTGAACCTTTAACTCAGTTATGTTACACTACTTGGAGAATTCTTTTCTAACCATTACTCAACAGTGCCTCTAATTTTTTTCCAATTATATTGTTGTATACATTCCATGAGTTACTTCAAACTCTTCCTCACTTTTTTTTATTGTGTCCAGTGTAAATGGGAAAAGGTATATATAGTGTGTGTTTGTGTGTGTGTGTGTATGTTTGACATAGAGATTCAGAAGGAATATTTTATCCAATTCCTGATATTAATTAGAAAATCCCAAAAACTGTGAAATCAGGGTCATGTTAATGTTGTTGACAACTAGAGCAGAGATATGTTTTATTTGACACTTTCCATATTACTCCTGTGATCAATTTCCCTGTGGACAGATCTAGGCTAATCTGCCAGAGAAAGACTTGGGTGACATTTGGTGCAGATTGCAGAAGCTTCCTAGCAGCCATTCCTTTGGGCAAAGTCCTCTCCACAGCGGGGACAGGTGGGCACAGAGCTGACACAGCAGTCCCTGCCTGTCCTCCCCTCCACGTCTCATCTGCTCCTTTGCCTCACTGTCTATGCAGACCAACAGCTGCCCACATTCCTAGCTACAGGTATGGGGGTGTGTGGCTTGGTGGATGCCACACCTTGCCATGCTGAGTGTGGCCATGTAAACCATATACACATGGCTTCATATCCAACGGTCTCTAAATAAGCAATAAATGTAATTATCCCAAACCCTCAAATCCTTTGAGATCTCAACATTCCCTTTGATTCCGAATTAATCTTGGATCATCCGAAGGCAAAAATACATTTCAGCATCTCTGTTTCTCAGTGAATCAATGAAATAAACTCTGTAAAATATTAAAATATTTGTGTGAAGGGAAAAACCTTGGGCTCGACTAAGTGTAAGAAAAACTAGACAAAGCAAAATTAAACAGATCAACTTATTGTTAAATAAGATCAACTTATTGTTAAGTCCCTTAATTATTTCATCTTCAAACTCTCCCCCAGTACTAGAAACTGAACTAGGACCTTCACACTGAGCTATATTTGTCGGTCTTTCTTTTTTTTATTTAATTTTGAGACAAGTTCTTGCTAACCTGCCCAGGCAGGGCTTAAACTTGTCACAGTGCTAGAATTACAGGTGTGGGTCACCATGCCGAGTACTTGGAACCTTTTAAAAATATCTTTTGAGACTAGTGTGAAATACACTAGACTCTGAGGGACACAAAACCGGCCAGACACTAGCTATGTTGTAAGTGAGGACATGAAGAAAATCGACTTCTGTGTGGAGCATGAGAAAGATGGAGTGATAAGCAAAGGCTGTGAGTTGAGTTGGACCGAAGTACTCAACTTGCTAAGAGATGGACTAACTTCAACAAAGTTCCAGCTCAGTCTTTCAGGTTGGGAAGAGTATTTCTGATTTGAGAAATGAAAATGGTTGTGGAGTTGATGTTTGTTTTACACACAGTAAGATTGTCTCTGCTATGTAGTTTTTGGCAAATGCATGAAGTTTTGTATCATAGAGAGCAATTTTAATTCTTCACAGTGTTTTCATACTGTCCTTTTGCAGTCGCCACACCCTGACAAGCAAAAACTCTAAAAATCACTGTTTTATCTCCCACCCTTTTTGCTTTCCTGAATATCAAAAACTAGGAAGCCTTTGGGACCTGATTTCTTTTGTTTACCAAAGTGCTTTTCTTTAAATGCATATTGTTGCAAAACTTAATAGGCAGGTCTTTATTGATTTTTTATAGATGTTTGGAGTTTATCAGTCTATTCTCTTGTTTACAAAACTTTAGGATTTGGAGCTTTTGAAATTTTCAATAAAGTTCTGTGAACACATCTCTGTTAGTTCAGTTGGGTAAATAAGTAATCCTGGAATTGCTTGGTCATATGCTAAGTGTATGTCCAACTTTTTTTTTTTTTTTTTTTTT
>PVIC010022449.1:0-27666 GCA_004025085.1 Thryonomys swinderianus | reverse complement strand
GCTGAGGTTTAGCTCAGTGGTTCCGGCGCCTGCCTTGCAAGCGCAAGGTCCTGAGTTCGATTCCCGGAAACCACATATAATGCTGGGCGTGGAGACACGCCCACCAACAATCAACCCCGCATACTACAATGCAGGATGTGGTGGCTCCTGCCTGTAATCAAAGCACTCGGGAGGCAGGGACAGGAGGATTGCTGAGTTCGCAGTGGCTTGCCAGGGCACCATAGTGAGCTCAGGGCCAGGCTGAACCAGAACGCGAGTCCCAGTTGCAAAATGCAAAAAACAAACAAAGAAAAAAAGCCACAGTTGTCCACAGGGTCAGGGAACATGGAAAAACAAGCTATTCCTACTCGTGAAAATACTGCACAGCGTGAGCTTGCAGTACTCAGATACTGAAAATCAATTGATAGCAACTCCGTGTGAATTCCAGCTTTTGCTCGTGGAGATTAAGTCTCCGATTTACCTTATTCTCCCTTTCACTTGCTTGGATGTTGGTAGAAAAGAGAGGCATCTCACAATTAGGAGTAATCCATGCCTTTGATGTTGAAAACTGGCAATCTCCACCTCTGTCTTCAGGCTCTAACGCACCAAACACACATAGCAGTGCCCCAGGACTCGTTTCTACCAAGGGATTGTGACGTCATAAGTGGACTTTCACTACCGCAGATACAGGAAACCCAAAGGAACAAATTCTTGTGTCCTGGAGGCAAACGGCTAAGAGCAGGGAGGTGCTAATTTCCGCTCCGGCTCTCAAACTGACTTCATAAGAATCAGGTCTGAGTTCCAGGTGTTTCTCTTTGAGGGAGTAATCTACGAAAATGACTCCAGCTGCCTTGCGCTTGAATGGAGCTTGTGGTCAAAAGGATATATCCACCCATGGGATAGCACTACTAGTCGAGTGATTTCCGAAGGAGGCATTGTGCTTTTCTCGATTCAGCTTCTAAACTTCAGACCACTATGTCTCTTTCGCCAACATTTGCCCGAACAGAGAGTGTGGGATTTTAGTCAACAGGCAGAGTGCTCCTCAGGCAGCGGGACATGGAGTATCAATCTGTTCCTACTCTTGAAAATAATTCAGAGATTGAGCTGGGAGTCCCGTCCCCCTTACATTCTGAAAGACATTGTACAGGAACACAATGTGAATTCCAAATTTGGCTTGGGGAGATGAAGCCCCTGATATCCCAGCTACTCACTTTCACTTGCTTGGATGTTGCTAGAAAAAAGAGGCATCTGGCATTGAGGTGTCATCCAAGCCTTTGATGTGTAAAACAGGCTTTTTCCCGCTCTGTCTTCAGGCTCTAACTGTCCATACACACGTACCAGTGTGCCAGGACTCGCATCTACAGGGGGTATGACATCATAATAGGACTTTCACTACGAACGACAAAGGTCGTCCTAAGGAACAAACTCTTGTGCACTTTTGGTAACCGGCTAAGGGCAGGGAGTTGTTGTTTCCACTCTGTTCCTCAAAACATCTTCACAAGAAGCAGGTCTATGTCACAGGTGTTTCTATTTGAGGGAGAAATCTACAAATATCAGTCCAGGTGCCATTGGCTTGAATGGAGCCTCTGGTCCCAAGGAGATATTGAACCGTGGAACAGCACTCCGAGTTGAGATATTTCCAAAGGAGGCACTGTGCTTCTTTCGATGCAGCATCTAACCTTCAGATCATTACGTCTATTTCTACAAAATTTGACCTGACAAAGAGGGCGGGATGCAAATGTGAACGCAGAGTTCTTCTCAGGCACAAGGAACATGGACAATCAATCCATTCCTACTCTTACAAATGAGGCACAGAAGGAGCATGGAATACAGACTCAATAAGATTCTGAAAATCAGTTTATAGCAACACGGTGTGAAATCCAACTTTTGCGTGGGGAGATTAAGTCCTTATTATCACACATTCCCCCTTTCTCTTGCTTGGATGTGGCTAGAAAGGTGAGGCATCTGGCAATGAGTTGTGATCCAAGACTTTGATGTGGATAACAGGCATTACCCACCTCTGTCTTCAGGCTCTAAGGTTCCAAACTCATATAGCAGTGCGTCAGGAGTCGTTTTTCAAATGGGATTGTGACATCTTAATTGGACTTTCACTACCGCAGACAAACGTACCCTAAAGGAACAAACACTTGCCCCCTGACGTTAATTGCCATGGAGCAGGGTAGTCGTAATTTCGTCGTCGTTCCTGAAATAGACTTCACAAAATGCAGGTCAGAGTTCCGCGTGTTTCTCTGTGATTGAGTAATCTATAATTTTCGCTCCAGCTGCCATTCCCTTGAATGGAGCTTGCGGTCCAAAGGAGATATCCACCCTGGGAATAGCACTCCTATTCCAGAGATTTCTGAAGGAGGCCGTGTGCTTTTTTTGATTCAGATTCGAACCATCTGATCATTACCTCTGTTTCTCCAGGGATTGCCCATAAAAAGAGTGTGGGATTTCAATGAAAAGCCACAGTTCTGGGCTGAGGTTTAGCTCAGTGGTTCCGGCGCCTGCCTTGCAAGCGCAAGGTCCTGAGTTCGATTCCCGGAAACCACATATAATGCTGGGCGTGGAGACACGCCCACCAACAATCAACCCCGCATACTGCAATGCAGGATGTGGTGGCTCCTGCCTGGAATCAAAGCACTCAGGAGGCAGGGACAGGAGGATTGCTGAGTTCACAGTGGCTTGCCAGGGCACCATAGTGAGCTCAGGGCCAGTCTGAACCAGATCGCGAGTCCCAGTTGCAAAATGCAAAAACAAACAAACAAAAAAAGCCACAGTTGTCCACAGGCCCAGGGAACATGAGAAACAAGCTTGTCCTACTCGTGCACATATTGCACAGCGTGAGCTTGCAGTACTCAGATTCTGAAAATCAATTGATAGCAACACCGTGTGAATTCTAGCTTTTGCTCTTGGAGATTAAGTCTCGGATATCCCTTATTCTCCCTTTCACGTGCTTGGATGTTGGTAGAAAAGAGAGGCATCTCAAAATCAGGAGTAATCCATGCCTTTGATGTTGAAAACTGGCAATCTACACCTCTGTCTTCACGCTCTAATGCTTCAAACACACACAGCAGTGACACAGGACTCGTTTCTACTAAGGGTTTGTGACGTCATAATTGGACTTTCACTACCGCAGATACAGGCAGTCCAAAAGAACAAATTCTTGTGTCCTGGAGGTACACGGCTAAGAGCAGGGAGGTGCTAATTTCCGCTCCGGCTCTCAAACTGACTTCATAAGAATCAGGTCTGAGTTCCAGGTGTTTCTCTTTGAGGGAGTAATCTACGAAAATCACTCCAGCTGTCTTGTGCTTGAATGGAGCTTGTGGTGAAAAGGAGATACCCACCCGTGGGATAGCACTACTAGTCGAGAGATTTCCGAAGGAGGCATTGTTCTTTTCTCCATTCAGGTTCTAAACTTCAGACCACTATGTCTCTTTCGCCACCATTTGCCCGAACAAAGAGTGTCGGATTTTAGTGAACAGGCAGAGTGCTCCTCAGGCACAGGGACATGGAGAATCAATCTGTTCCTACTCTTGAAAATAATTCACAGATTGAGCTGGGAGTACCGTCCCCCTAACATCCTGAAAGACATTGTACAGGAACACAATGTGAATTCCAAATTTGGCTTGGGGAGATGAAGCCCCTGATATCCCAGCTACTCACTTTCACTTGCTTGGATGTTGTTAGAAAAGAGAGGCATCTGGCATTTAGGTGTCATCCAAGCCTTTGATGTGGAAAACAGGCTTTTCCCCCCTCTGTCTTCAGGCTCTAACTGTCCACACACACGTAGCAGTGTGCCAGGATTCGCTTCTGCAGGGGGATTATGACATCATAATAGGACTTTCACTACGACAGACAAAGGTCTTCTAAAGCAACAGACTCTTGCGCACTTTTGGTAACCGGCTAAAGGCTGGGAGCTGTTGTTTCCACTCTGTTCCTCAAAATATCTTCACAAGAAGCAGGTCTATGTCACAGGTGTTTCTATTTGAGGGAGAAATCTACAAATATCAGTCCAGGTGACATTGGCTTGAATGGAGCCTGTGGTCCCAAGTCTATATTGAACCGTGGAATAGCACTCCGAGTTGAGATATTTCCGAAGGAGGCACTGTGCTTCTTTCGATGCAGCATCTAACCTTCAGAACATTATGTCTGTTTCTCCAACATTTGACCGGACAAAGAGGGCGGGATGCAAATGTGAAGCCAGAGTTCTGCTCAGGCACAAGGAATATGGACCATCAATCCGTTCCTACTCTTGCAAATGAGGCACAGAAGGAGCATGGAATACAGACCTAATCAGTTTCTGAAAATCAGTTTATAGCAACACGGGGTGAAATCCAACTTTCTCTTGAGGAGATTAAGTACTTATTATCCCAGATTCTCCCTTAATCTTGCTTGGATGTGGCTTGAAAAGAGAGGCATCTGGCAATGACGTGTGATCCAAGACTTTGGTGAGGATAACAGGCATGTCCCCCTCGGCCTTCATGTTCTAAGGTTCCAAACACATATAGCAGTGCACCAGGACTCGTTTTTCAAATGGGATTGTGATATCATAATTGGACTTTCACTACCGCAGACAAACCTACCCTAAAGGAACAAACCCTTGCTCCCTGACGTTAATTGCCAAAGAGCAGGGTAGTAGTAATTTCGACTTCGTGCCTGAAATTGACTTCACAAAAAGCATGTCAGAGTTCCGCGTGTTTCTCTGTGAGGGAGTAATCTATAATTTTCACTGCAGCTGCCATTCCCTTCAATATAGCTTGCGTTCAAAAGGAGATATCCACCCTGGGAGTAGCACTCCTATTCCAGAGATTTCTGAAGAAGGCAGTGTGCTTTTTTTGATTCAGATTTGAACCATCAGAACATTACCTCTGTTTCTCCAGAGATTGCCCTTAGAAAGAGTGCGGTATATCAATGAAAAGCCACATTTCTGGGCAGGAGGTTTAGCTCAGTGGTTCCCGCCCCTGCCTTGCAAGCGCAAGGAAATGAGTTCAATTCACGGAAAAAACATACAATGCTGGGCGTGGAGACAAGCCCACCAACAATCAACACCACATACTACAATGCAGGACGTGGTGGCTCCTACCTGTAATCAAAGCACACGGGAGGCAGTTACAGGAGGATTGCTGAGTTCGCATTGGCTTGCCAGGGCACCATTGTGAGCTCAGTGCCAGGCTGAACTACAACGCGAGACCCAGTTTCAAAAAGTGAAAAAGAAAGAAAAAAAAAGCCACTGATGTCCATAGGCCCAGGGAACATGGAGAAGCAATCTTTTCCTACTCGTGCAAATACTGCACAGAGTGAGCTTGCAGTACTCAGATTCTGAAAATGAATTTATAGCAACACTGTGTGAATTCCAGCTTTGCCCGTGGAAAACAACTCTCTGATATCCCTTATTCGCCCTTGCACTTGCTTGGATGTTGGTAGTAAAGAGAGGCATCTTACAGTTAGGTGTAATCCATGCCTTTGATGTTGAAAACAGGAATTCTCCAACTTTGTATTCAGGCTCTACTGCTCCAAACACACATAGCAGTTCCCCAGGACTCCTTTCTACTAAGAGATTGTGACGTCATAATTGGACTTTCACTACCGCAGATAAAGGAAGTCTAAAGGAACACATTCTTGTGTCCTGGAGGTAAACGTCTAAGAGCAGGGAGGTGCTAATTTCTGCTCAGGCTCTCAAACTGACTACATAAGAAGCAGGTCTGATTTCCAGGTGTTTCTCTTTGAGGGAGTAATCTATGAAAATTACTCTAGCTGCCTTGCGCTTGAATGGAGCTTGTGGTCAAAAGGAGATATCCACCCGTGGGATAGCATGACTAGTCGATAGATTTCCGAAGGAGGCATTGTGCTTTTCTCGATTCAGATTCTAAACTTCAGACCACTATGTCTCTTTCGCCACCATTTGCCCGAACAAAGAGTGTGGGATTTTAGTCATCAGGCAGAGTGCTCCTCTGGCACAGAGACATGGAGAATCAATCTGTTCCTACTCTTGAAAATGATTCACAGATTGAGCTGGGAGTACCGTCACCCTCACATTCTGAAAGACATAGTACAGGAACACAATGTGAATTCCAAATTTTGCTGGGGTGGAGATGAAGCCCCTGATATCCAAGCTACTCACTTTCACTTGCTTGGATGTTGCTAAAAAAGAGAGGCATCTGGCATTTAGGTGTCATCCAAGCCTTTGATGTGGAAAACAGGCTTTTTCCCCCTCTGTCTTCAGGCTCTAACTGTCCACACACATGTAGCAGTGTGCCAGGACTCGCTTCAACATGGGTGATTGTGACGTCATAATAGGACTTTCACTGTGACAGACAAAGGTACTCTAATGGAACGAAATCTGGCTCCGTTTTCGTAACCGGCTAAGGGCTGGGAGGTGTTGTTTCCACTCTGTTCTTCAAGCTGACTTCATAGGAAGCACGCCTATATCACAGGTATTTCTATTTGAGGGAGTAATCTACAAATATCTGTATAGGTGCCATTGGCTTGAATGGAGCCTGTGGTAACAAGTAGATATTCAACAGTGGAATAGCACTCTGAGTTGAGATATTTCAGAAGGAGCAACTGTGCTTCTTTCGATGCAGCATCTAACCTTCAGAAGATTATGTCTGTTTCTCCAAAATTTGACCGGAGAAAGAGGGAGGGATGCAAATGTGAAGCCAGAGTTCTGCTCAGGCACAAGGAACATGGACAATCAATCCATTCCCACTCTTGCAAATAAGGCACAGAATGAGCATGGAAAACAGACCTATTCAGATTCTGAAAATCAGTTTATAGCAACACGGTGTGAAATCCAACTTTTGCTTGGCGAGATTAAGTCTTTATTATCCCAGATTCTCCCTTTATCTTTCGTGGATGTGGCTAGAAAATAGAGGCATCTGGCAATGAGGTGTGATCCAAGACTTTGATGTGGATAACAGGCATTTCCCACCTCTGTCTCAGGCTCTATGGTTCCACCACATATAGCAGTGCGTCAGGACTCGTTTTTCAAATGGGATTGTGAAATCGTAATTGGACTTTCACTACCGCAGACAAACGTACCCTAAAGGAACAAACTCTTGCCCCCTGACGTTAATTGCCAAAGAGCAGGGTAGTAGTAATTTCGAATTCGAGCCTAAAATTGACTTCATAAAAAGCAGGTCAGAGTTCCGTGTGTTTGTCTTTGAGGGAGTAATCTATAATTTTCACTCCAGCTGTCATTCCCTTGAATGGAGCTTGCGTTCAAAAGGAGATATCCACCCTTGGAATAGCACTCCTATTCCAGAGATTTCTGAAGGAGGCAGTGTGCTTTTCTTGATTCAGATTCGAACAATCAGAGCATTTCCTCTGTTTCTCCAGGTATTGCCCATACAAAGAGTGTGGGATATCAATGAAAAGCCACAGTCCTGAGCCTGAGGTTTAGTTCAGTGGTTCCGGCCCCTGCCTTGCAAGCAGAAGGTCCTGAGTTCGATTCCTGGAAACCACATACAATGCGGGGCGTGGAGACACGCCCACCAACAATCAACACCTCATAGTACAATGCAGGACGTAGTGGCTCCTGCCTGTAAACAAAGCACACGGGAGGCAGGGACAGGAGGATTGCTGAGTTCGCAGGGGATTGCCAGGGCACCATAGTGAGGTCAGGGCCAGGCTGAACTACAACGCGAGCCCCAGTTTCAAAAAGCAAAAAACAAAGAAAAAAAAGCCACAGATGTCCATAGGCCCAGGGAACATGGAGAAACAATCTTTTCCTACTCGTGCAAATACTGCACAGAGTGAGCTTGCGGTACTCAGATTCTGAAAATCAATTTATAGCACCACCGTGTGAATTCCAGCTTTTGCTCGTGGAGATTAACTCTCTGATATCCCTTATTCTCTCTTTCACTTGCTTGGATGTTGGTAGAAAAGAGAGTTATCTCACAAGTTGGTGTAATCCATGCCTTTGATGTTGAAAACAGGCATTCTCCATGTCTGTCTTCAGGCTCTAACGCTCCAAACACACATAGCAGTTTCCCAGGACTCGTTTCTACAAAGAGATTGTGACGTCATAATTCGACATTCACTACCGCAGATAAAGGAAGTCTAAAGGAACACATTCTTGTGTCCTGGAGGTAAAGGGCTAAGAGCATTTAGGTGCTAATTTCTGCTCCGGCTCTCAAACTGACTTCATAAGAAGCAGGTGTGAGTTCCAGGTGTTTTTCTTTGAGGGATTAATATACGAAAATCACTCCACTGCCTTGCGCTTGAATGGAGCTTGTGGTCAAAATTACATACGCACCCGTGGGATAGCACTACTTGTCCATAGATTTCTGAAGGTGTCATTGTGCTTTTCTCAATTCAGATTCTAAACTTCAGACCACTATGTCTCTTTCATCACCATTTGCCCGAACAAAGAGTGTGGGGTTTTAGTCCTCAGGCAGAGTGCTCCTCAGGCACAGCGACAGGGAGAATCAATCTGTTCCTACTCTTGACAATAATTCACAGATTGATCTGGGAATCCCGTCCCCCTCACATTCTGAAAGACATTGTACAGGAACACAATGTGAATTCCAAATTTTGCTTGGGGAGATGAAGCCCCTGATATCCCAGCTGCACACTTTCCCTTGCTTGGATGTTGCTAGAAAAGAGAGGCATCTGGCATTTAGGTGTCATCCAAGAATTTGATGTGGAAAATGGGCTTTTCCCCCCTCTTTCTTCAGGCTCTAACTGTCCACACACATGTAGCAGTGTGCCAGGACTCACTTCAACAGTTGAATTATGACCTCATATTACGACTTTCACTATGACAGACAAAGGTCCTCTAAAGGAACAAATTCTTCCTCACTTTTCGTAACCGTCTAAGGGCTGGGAGATCTTGTATCCACTCTGTTCCTCAAATTGACTTCTCAAGAAGCAGGTCTATGTCACATTTGTTTCTATTTGCGGGAGTAATCTACAAATATCAGTCCAGGTGCCATTGGCTTGAATGGAGCCTGAGGTCACAAGGAGATATTCAACCGTGGAATAGCACTCCAAGTTGAGATATTTCCGAAGGAGGCACTGTGCTTCTTTCGATGCAGCATCTAATCTTCAGAACATTCCGTCTGTTTCTCAAAAATTTGACAGGACAAACATGGAGGGATGCAAATGTAAAGCCAGAGTTCTGCTCAGGCACACGGAACATGGACAATCACTCCGGTCCTACTCTTGGGAATAAGGCACAGAATGAGCATGGAGTACAGACTTAATCAGATTCTGAAAATCAGTTTATAGCAACACGGTGTTAAATCCAATTTTTGCATGGGGCGATTAAGTCCTTTTTATCCCACATTCTCCTTTTCTGTTGCTTGGATATGGCTAGAAAAGAGAGGTATCTGGCAATGAGGTGTGATCCAAGCCTTTGATGTGGATAACAGGCATTTCCCACCTCTGTCTTCAGGCTCTAAGGTTCCAAACACATATAGCCGTGTGCCAGGACTCGTTTTTCAAATGGTATTATGACATTATCATTGGACTTTCACTACCGCAGACAAACGTACCCTAAAGGAACAAACTCTTGCCCCCTGACGTTAATTGCCAAACAGAAGGGTAGTAGTAATTTCGACTTCCTGCCTGAAACTGACTTCACAAAAAGCAGGTCAGAGTTCCGCGTGTTTCTCTTTGAGGGAGTAATCTATGAAAATCACTCCACTGCCTTGCGCTTGAATGGAGCTTGTGGTCAAAAAGACATATCCACCCGTGGGATAGCAGTACTAGTCGAGAGATTTCTGAAGGAGGCATTGTGCTTTTCTCGATTCAGATTCTAAACTTCAGACCACTATGTCTCCTTCATTACCATATGCCCAAACAAAGAGTGTGGGGTTTTAGTCCTCAGGCAGAGTGCTCCTTAGGCACAGGGACAGGGAGAATCAATCTGTTCCTACTCTTGAAAATAATTCACAGATTGATCTGGGAGTCCCGTCCCCCTCATATTCTGAAAGACATTGTAAAGGAACACAATGTGAATTCCAAATTTTGCTTGGGGAGATGAAGCTCCTGATATCACAGCTACACACTTTCACTTGCTTGGATGTTCCTAGAAAAGAGAGGCATCTGGCATTTAGGTGTCATCCAAGCATTTGATGTGGAAAATGGGCTTTTTCCCCCTCTTTCTTCAGGCTCTAACTGTCCACACACACGTAGCAGTGTGCCAGGACTCGCTTCTACAGGGGCACTCTGACGTCATAATAGGACTTTCCCTATGACAGACAAAGGTCATCTAAAGGAACAAACTCTTGCGCCCTTGTAGTAACCAGCTAAGGGCTGGGAGGTGTTGTTTCCACTCTGTCCCTCAAACTGACTTCACACGAAGCAGGTCTATGTCACAGGTGTTTCTATTTGAGGGAATAATCTACAAATATCAGTCCAGGTGCCATTGGCTTGAATGGAGCATGTGGTCACAAGGAGATATTCAAACGTGGAATAGCACTCCTAGTTGAGATATTTCCTAAGGAGGCAGTGTGCTTCTTTCGATGAAGAATCTAACCTTCAAAATATTACATCTGTTTCTCCAAAATTTGACCAGACCAGGAGGGCGCGATTCAAATGTGAATCCAGAGTTCTGCTCATGCAGAAGGAACATGGACAATCAAATCGTTCCTATACTTGCAAATAAGGCCCAGAAGGAGCATGGAATACAGACCTAATCAGATACTGAAAATCATTTTATAGCAACACTGTGTGTATTCCTACTTTTGCTTGGGGAGATTAAGTCCTTATTATCCCAGATTCTCCCTTTCTCTTGCTTGGATGTGGCTAGAAAAGAGAGGCATCTGGCAATGAGGTGTGATCCAAGACTCTGATGTGGATAACAGGCATTTCCAACCTCTGTCTTCAGGCTCTAAGGTTCCAAACACACATAACAGTGCGCCAGGATTCGTTTTTAAAATGGGATGGTGACATCATAATTGGACTTTCACTACCACAGACAAACGTACCTAAAGGAAAAAACTCTTGCCCCCTGACTGTAATTGTGAAAGAGCAGGGTAGTAGTAATTTCGACTTCGTTCCTGAAATTGACTTCACAAAAAGCAGGTTAGAGTTCCGAGTGTTTGTCTTTGAGGTAGTAATCTATAATTTTCACTCCAGCTGACATTCCCTTGAATGGAGCTTGCGGTCCAAAGGAGATATCCACCCGTGGAATAGCACTCCTATTCCAGAGATATCCGAAGGAGGCAGTGTGCCTTTCTCAATTCAGATTCGAACCATCAGAATATTACCTCTGTTTCTCCAAGGATTGCCCATACAAAGAGTGCGGGATTTCAATGAAAAGCCACAGTTCTTGGCCTGAGGTTTAGCTCAGTGCTTCTGGCTCCTGCCTTGCAAGCACAAGGTCCTGAGTTTCATCCCCGGAAACCACATATAATGCTGGGCGTGGAGACACGCCCACCAACAGTCAGCACCACATACTACAATGCAGGATGTGGTGGCTCATGCCTGTAATCCCAGCACTCGGCAGGCAGAACTACAACGCGAGACCCAATTTGAAAAAGGAAAAAACAAACAAACAAAGAAAAAAAAAGCCATAGTTCTCCTTAGGCACAGGGAACATGGAGAAACACTCTTTTCCTACTCGTGCAAATACTGCACAGAGTGAGCTTGGAGTCCTCAGATTCTGAAAATCAATTTATAGCAACACCGTGTGAATTCCAGGTTTTGCTCGTGGAGGTTAAGCCTCTGATATCCCTTATTCTCCCTTTTGCTTGCTTGGATGTTGGTAGAAAAGAGAGGCATCTTACAATTAGGTGTAATCCAAGCCTTTGAAGTGGAAACAGGCATTCTCCACCTCTGTCTTCAGGCTGTAACGCTCCAACGGAACATAGCAGTGCCCCAGGACTCGTTTCTACTAAGGGATTGTGACTTCATAATTGGAGTTTCACAACCGCAGACAAGGAACTCTAAAGGAACAAATTCTTGTGTCCTGGAGGTAAACGGCTAAGAGCAGGGAGGTGCTAATTTCTGCTCCGGCTCTCAAACTGACTTCATAAGAAGCAGGTCTGAGTTCCAGGTGTTTCTCTTTGATGGAGTAATCTACGACAATCACTCCAGCTGCCTTGCGCTCAAATGGAGCTTGTGGTCAAAAGGAGATATCCACCCGTAGGATAGCACTACTACTCGAGATATTTCCGAAGGAGGCATTTTGCTTTTCTCAATTCAGATTCTAAGCTTCAGACAATTATGTCTCTTTCTCCACCATTTGCCCGAACTAAGAGTGCACGATTTTAGTCATCAGGCAGAGTGCTCCTCAGGCACAGGGACATAGAGAATCAATCAGTTCCTACTCTTGAAAATAATTCACAGATTGAACTGGGAGTAACTTCCCCCTCACATTCTAAAACACATTACACAGGAACACCATGTGAATTCCAAATTTGCTTGGGGAGATGAAGCCCATGATATCCAGCTACTCACTTTCACATGCTTGGAGGTTGCTAAAGGAGAGAGGCATCCTGCATTTAGCTGTCATCCAAGCTTTGATGTGGAAAACAGGCTTTTCCCCCCTCTGTCTTCAGGCTCTAACCGTCCACACACACTTAGCAGTGTGCCAGGACTCGCTTCTACAGGGGCACTATGACGTCGTTATAGGACTTTCCCTACGACAGACAAAGGTCGTCTAAAGAAAAAACTCTTGCGCCCTTGTAGTAACCGGCTAAGGGCTGGGTGGTGTTGTTTCCACTCCTTTCCTCAAACTGACTTCACACAAAGCAGGTCTATGTCACAGGTGTTTCTATTTGAGGGAATAATCTACAAATATCAGTCCAGGTGCCACTGGCCTGAATGGAGCATGTGGTCACAAGGAGATATTCAACCGTGGAATAGCAATCCTAGTTGAGATATTTCTTAAGGAGGCACTGTGCTTCTTTCGATGCAGAATCTAACCTTCAGAACATTACGTCTGTTTCTCCAAAATTTGACCGGACCAAGAGGGCGCGATTCAAATGTGAAGCCAGAGTTCTGCTCATGCACAAGGAACATGGACAATCAATCCGTTCCTATACTTGCAAATGAGGCCCAGAAGGAGCATGGAATACAGACCCAATCAGATACTGAAAATCAGTTTATAGCAACACGGTGTGAATTCCTACATTTGCTTGGGGAGATTAAGTCCTTATTTTCCCTGATTCTCCTTTTCTCTTGCTTGGATGTGGCTAGAAAAGAGAGGCATCTGGCAGTGAGGTGTGATCCAAGATTTTGATGTGGATAACAGGCATTTCCAACCTCTGTCTTCAGGCTCTAAGTTTCCAAACACACATAACAGTGCGCCAGGACTCGTTTTTAAAATGGGATGGTGACATCATAATTGGACTTTCACTACCACAGACAAACGTACCCTAAAAGAACAAACTCTTGCCCCCTGACGGTAATTGCCAAAGAGCAGGGTAATTGTAATTTCGACTTCGTTCCTGAAATTGCCTTCACAAAAAGCAGGTCAGAGTTCCGGTTGTTCTCTTTGAGGGAGTAACCTATAATTTTCATTCCAGCTGCCATTCCCTTCAATGGAGCTACCAGTCCAATGGAGATATCCACCCCTGGAATTGCACTCATATTCCAGAGATTTCCGAAGGAGGCAGTGTGCTTTTCTCAAATGAGATTCGAACCAACAGATTATTGCCTCTGCTTCTGCAGGGAGTACCCATACAAAGACTTTGGGATTTCAATGAAAAGCCACAGTTCTGATACTGAGGATTAGCTCAGTGCTTCTGACGCCTGCCTTGCAAGCGCAAGGTCCTGAGTTTGATCCCCCCCCCCGGAAACCACATATAATGCTGGGAGTGGAGACACGCCCACCAACTATCAACACCACATACTACAATGAAGGATGTGGTTGCTCATGCCTGTAATCCCAGCACTCGGCAGGCAGGGATAGGAGGATTGCTGAGTTTGCAGCGGCTTGCCTGGGCACCATAGTGAGCTCAGGGCCAGGCTGAACTACAACGCGAGACCCAATTACAAAAAGCAAAAAACAAACAAACAAAGAAAAAAAAAGTCATACTTCTCCTTAGGCACAGTTAACATGGAGAAACACTCTTTTCCTACTCGTGCAAATACTGCACAGAGTGAGCTTGGAGTACTCAAGTTCTGAAAATCAATTTATAGCAACACCGTGTGAATTCCAGGTTTTGATCATGGAGATTAAGCCTCTGATATCCCTTATATTCCCTTTCGCTTGCTTGGATGTTGGTAGAAAAGAGAGTCTTCTTACAATTAGGTGTAATCCAAGCCTTTGACGTGGAAAACAGGCATTCTCCACCTCTGTCTTCAGGCTCTATTGCTCCAAAGGAACATAGCAGTGCCCCAGGACTCGTTTCTACTAAGGGATTGTGACTTCATAATTGGAGTTTCACAACGGCAGACAAGGAAGTCTAAAGGAACAAATTCTTGTTTCCTAGAGGTAAACGGCTAAGAGCAGGGAGGTGCTAATTTCCGCTCCGGCTCTCAAACTGACTTCATAAGGAGTACGTCTGAGTTCCAGGTGTTTCTCTTTGAGGGAGTAATCTATGAAAATCACTCCAGCTGCCTTGCGCTTGAATGAAGCTTGTGGGCAAAAGGAGATATCCGCCCGTGGGAGAGCACTACTATTCGAGAGATTTCCGAAGGAGGCATTTTGCTTTTCTCAATTCAGATTCTAAACTTCAGACCATTATGTCTCTTTCTCCACCATTTGCCCGAACAAAGAGTGCGCGATTTTAGTCATCAGGCAGAGTGCTCCTCAGGCACAGGGACATGGAGAATCAATCAGATCCTACTCTTGAAAATAATTCACAGATTGAGCTGGGAGTACCTTCCCCCTCACATTCTGAAAGACATTACACAGGAACACCATGTGAATTCCAAATTTGCTTGGGGAGATGAAGCCCATGATATCCAGCTACTCACTTTCACTTGCTTGGATGTTGCTAGAGAAGAGAGGCATCCTGCAATTAGGTGTCATCCAAGCATTCATGTGGAAAACAAGCTTTTCCCCCCCTCTGTCTTCAGGCTCTAACCGACCACACACACTTAGCAGTGTGCCAGGACTCGTTTCTACATGGGCACTATGACGTCATAATAGGACTTTCCCTATGACAGACAAAGGTCATCTAAAGGAACAAATTCTTGCGCAATTGTAGTAACCGGCTAAGGGCTGGGAGGTGTTTTTTCCACTCTGTTCCTCAAAATGACTTTTCAAGAAGCAGGTCTATATCACAGGTGTTTCTATTTGAGGGAATAATCTACAAATATCAGTCCAGTTGCCATTGGCTTGAATGGAGCATGTGGTCACAAGGAGATATTCAACCGTGGAATAGCACTCCTAGTTGACATATTTCTTAAGGAGTCACTGTGCTTCTTTCGATTCAGAATCTAACCTTCAGAATATTACCTCAGTTTCTCCAAAATTTGACCGGACCATGAGGGCGCGATTCAAATGTGAAGCCAGAGTTCTGCTCAGGCACAAGGAACATGGACAATCAATCCGTTCCTACATTTGCAAATAAGGCACAGAAGGAGCATGGAATACAGACCTAATCAGATACTGAAAATCAGTTTATAGCAACACGGTGTGAATTCCTACTTTGGCTTGGGGAGATTAAGTCCTTATTTTCCCAGATTCTCCTTTTCTCTTGCTTGGATGTGGTAGAAAAGAGAGGCATCTGGCCATGAGGTGTGATCCAAGACTTTGATGTGGATAACAGGCATTTCCAACCTCTGTCTTCAGGCTGTAAGGTTCCAAACACACATAACAGTGCGCCAGGACTCGTTTTTAAAATGGGATGGTGACATCATAATTGGACTTTCACTACCACAGACAAATGTACCCTAAAAGAACAAACTCTTGCCCCCTGACGGTAATTGCCAAAGAGCATGGTACTTGTAATTTCGACTTCGTTCCTGAAATGGCCTTCACAAAGAGCAGGTCAGGTTTCCTGGTGTTTCTCTTTGTGGCAGTAAACTATAATTTTCACTCCAGCTGCCATTCCTTTGAATGGAGCTTGCGGTCCATTGGAGATATCCACCCGTGGAATAGCACTCCTATTCCAGAGATTTCCAAAGGAGGCAGTGTGCTTTTCGCAAATCAGATTCAAACCATCAGAACATTACCTCTGTTTCTCCAGGGATTGCCCATACAAAGAGTGCGGGATTTCACTGAAAAGCCACAGTTCTGGGCCTGAGGTTTAGCTCAGTGCTTCCGACGCCTGCCTTGCAAGCGCAACGTCCTGAGTTTGATCCCCGGAAACCACATATAATGGTGGGCGTGCAGACATGCCCAACAACAATCACCACCACATACTACAATGCAGGATGTGGTGGCTCATGCCTGTAATCCCAGCATTCGGCAGGCAGGGACAGGAGGATTGCTGAGTTTGCGGCGGCTTGCCTGGGCACCATAGTGAGCTCAGGGCCAGGTGGAACTACAACACGAGACCCGATTTCAAAAAGCAAAAAACAAACAAACAAAAAAAAAACAAATGCCATAGTTCTCCTTAGGCACAGGAAACTTGGAGGAACAATCTTTGCCTACTCGTGCAAATGCTGCACAGCGTGAGCTTGGAGTACTCAGATTCTGAAAATCAATTTATAGCAACACCGTGTGAATTCCAGGTTTTGCTCGTGGAGTTTAAGCCTCTGATATCCCTTAATCTCCCTTTTGCTTGCTTGGATATTGATAGAAAAGAGAGGCATCTTACAATTAGGTGTAATCAAAGACTTTGAAGTGCAAAACAGGCATTCTCCACCTCTGTCTTCAGGCTCTATCGCTCCAAAGGAACATAGCAGTGCCCCAGGACTCATTTCTACTAAGGGCTTGTGACGACATAATTGGAGTTTTACAACCGCAGACAACGGAAGTCTAAAGGAACAAATTCTTGTGTCCTGGAGTTGAACGGCTAAGAGCAGGGAGGTGCTAATTTCCACTCCGGCTCTCAAACTGACTTCATAAGAAGCAGGTCTGAGTTCCAGGGGTTTCTCTTTGAGGGAGTAATCTACGACAATCACTCCAGCTGCCTTGCGCTTGAATGGAGCTTGTGGGCAAAAGGAGATATCCACACATGGGATGGCACTACTAGTCGAGGGATTTCCGAAGGATGCATTGTGCTTTTCTCAATTCAGATTCTAAACTTCAGACCATTATGTCTCTTTCTCCACCATTTGCCCGAAGAAAGCGTGCGCGATTTTAGTCATCAGGCAGAGTGCTCCTCAGGCACAGGGACATGGAGAATCAATCAATTCCTACTCTTGAAAATAATTCACAGATTGAGCTAGGAGTAACTTCCCCCTCACATTCTGAAAGATATTACACAGGAACACCATGTGATTTCCAAATTTGCTTGGGGATATGAAGCCCATGATATCCCAGCTACTCACTTTCACTTGCTTGGATGTTGCTAGAGAAGAGAGGCATCCTGCAATTAGGTGTCATCCAAGCATTGATGTGGAAAACAGGCTTTTCCCTCCACTGTCTTTAGGCTCTAACCGTCCACACACACTTAGCAATGTGCCAGGACTCGCTTCTACATGTGCACTCTGACGTCATAATAGGAATTTCCCTACAACAGACAAAGGTCGTCTAAAGGAACAAATTCTTGCGCCCTTGTATTAACCACCTAAGGGCTGGGAGGTGTTGTTTCCACTCTGTTCCTCAAACTGACTTCACAAGAAGCAGGTCTATGTCACTGGTGTTTCTATTTGAGGGAATAATCTACAAATACCAGTCCAGTTGCCATTGGCTTGAATGGAGCATGTGGTCACAAGGAGATATTCAACCATGGAATTGCACTCCTAGTTGACATATTTCTTAAGGAGTCACTGTGCCTCTTTCGATTCAGAATCTAACCTTCAGAACATTACCTCTGTTTCTCCAAAATTTGACCGGACCAAGAGGGCGCGATTCAAATGCGAAGCCAGAGTTTTGCTCATGCACAAGGAATATGGACAATCAATCCATTCCTACACTTGCAAATAAGGCACAGAAGGAGCATGGAATACAGACCTAATCAGATAATGAAAATCAGTTTATAGCAACACGGTGTGAATTCCTACTTTGGCTTGGGGAGATTAAGTCCTTATTATCCCAGATTCTCCCTTTCTGTTGCTTGGATGTGGCTAGAAAAGAGAGGCATCTGGCAATGAGGTGTGATCCAAGATTTTGATGTGGATAACAGGCACTTCCAACCTCTGTCTTCAGGCTCTAAGGTTCCAAACACACATAACAGTGAGCCAGGACTCGCTTTTAAAATGGGATGGTGACATCATAATTGGACTTTCACAACCACAGACAAACGTACCCTAAAGTAACAAATTCCTGCCCCCTGATGGTAATTGCCAAAGAGCAGGGCAGTAGTAATTTCGACTTCGTTCCTGATATTGCCTTCCCAAAAAGCAGGTCAGAATTCCGGGTGTTTCTCCTTGAGGGAATAATCTATAGATTTCACTCCAGCTGCCATTCCCTTGAATGGAGCTTGCGGTCCATAGGAGATATCCAACCGTGGAATAGCACTCCTATACCAGAGATTTCCAAAGGAGGCAGTGTGCTTTTCTCAAATCAGATTCGAACCATCAGAACATTACCTCTGTTTCTCCAGGGATTGCCCATACAAAGAGTGCGGGATTTCAATGTAAAGCCACAGTCCTGGGCCTGAGGTATAGCTCAGTGCTTCCGGCGCCTGCCTTGCAAGCGCAAGGTCCTGAGTTTGATCCCCCCCCGGAAACCACATATAATGCTGGGCGTGGAGACACGCCCACCAAAAATCAACACCACATACTACAATGCAGGATTTGGTGGCTCAAGCCTGCAATCCCAGCACTCGGCAGGCAGGGACAGGAGGTTTGCTGAGTATGAGGCGGCTTGCCTGGGCACCATAGTGAGCTCAGTGACAGGCTGAACTGCAACGCGAGACCCAATTTCAAAAAGCAAAAAACAAACCAACAAAGAATAAAAAAGCCATAGTTCTCCTTAGGCACAGGGAACATGGAGAATCAATCATTCCTACTCGTGCAAATACTGCACAGAGTGAGCTTGGAGTACTCAGATTCTGAAAATCAATTTATAGCAACACCGTGTGAATTCCAGGTTTTGCTCGTGGAGATTAAGCCTCTGATATCCCTTATTCTCCCTTTCGCTTGCTTGGATGTTGGTAGAAAAGAGAGGCATCTTAGAAATAGGTGTAGTCCAAGCCTTTGAAGTGGAAAACACGCATTCTCCACCTCTGTCTTCAGGCTCTAACGCTCCAAAGGAACATAACAGTGCCCCAGGACTCGTTTCTACTAAGGGATTGTGACTTCATAATTGGAGTTTCACAACCGCAGACAAGGAATTCTAAAGGAACAAATTCTTGTGTCCTAGAGATAAACGGCTAAGAGCAGAGAGGTGCTAATTTCTGCTCCGGCTCTCAAACTGACTTCATAAGGAGCACGTCTGAGTTCCAGGTGTTCCTCTTTGAGGGAGTAATCTATGAAAATCACTCCAGCTGCCTTGCGCTTGAATGGAGCTTGTGGGCAAAAGGAGATATCCACCCGTGGGATAGCACTACTACTCGAGGGAATTCCGAAGGAGGCATTTTGCTTTTCTCAATTCAGATTCTAAACTTCAGATCATTATGTCTCTTTCTCCACCATTTGCCCGAACAAAGAGTGCGCGATTTTAGTCCTCAGGCAGAGGGCTCCTCAGGCACAGGGACATGGAGAATCAATCAGATCCTACTCTTGAAAATAATTCACAGATTGAGCTGGGAGTACATTCCCCCTCACATTCTGAAAGACATTACACAGGAACACCATGTGAATTCCAAATTTGCTTGGGGATATGAAGCCCATGATATCCCAGCTACTCACTTTCACTTGCTTGGATATGTCTAGAGAAGAGAGGCATCCTGCAATTAGGTGTCGTCCAAGCATTGATGTGGAAAACAGGCTTTTCCCTCCTCTGTCTTCAGGCTCTAACCGTCCACACACACTTATCAGTGTGCCAGGACTCGCTTCTACAGGGGCTCTATGACGTCATAATAGGACTTTCCCTATGACAGACAAAGGTCGTCTAAAGGAACAAACTCTTGCGCCCTTGTAGTAACCGGCTAAGGGCTGGGAGGTGTTGTTTCCACTCTGTTCCTCAAACTGACTTTACAAGAAGCAGATCTATGTCACAGGTATTTCTATTTGAGGGAATAATTTACAAATAGCAGTCCAGGTGCCATTGGCTTGAATGGAGCATGTGGACACAAGGAGATACTCTACCGTGGAATACCATTCGTAGTTGAGAAATTTCTTAAGGAGGCACTGTGCTTCTTTCAATGCAGAATCTAACCTTCAGAACATTACGTCTGTTTCTCCAAAATTTGACAGGAACAAGAGGGTGCGATTCAAATGTGAAGCCAGAGTTCTGCTCATGCAGAAGGAACATGGACAATCAATCCGTTCCTACACTTGCAAATAAGGCACAGAAGGAGCATGGAATACTGACCTAATCAGATACTGAAAATCTCTTTGTAGCAATACGGTGTGAATTCCTACTTTTGCTTGGGGAGATTAAGTCTTTATTATCCCAGATTCTTCCTTTCTGTTGCTTGAATGTGGCTAGAAAAGAGAGGCATCTGGCAATGAGGTGTGATCCAAGACTTTGATGTGGATAACAGGCATTTCCAAACTCTGTTTTCAGGCTCTAAGGTTCCAAACACACATAACAGTGCGCCAGGACTCGTTTTTAAAATGGGATGGTGACATCATAATTTTACTTTCAGTACCACAGACAAACGTACGCTAAAAGAACAAACTCTTGCCCCCTGACGGTAATTGCCATGGAGCAGGGTACTTGTAATTTCGACTTCGTTCCTGAAATTGCCTTCCCAAAAAGGAGGTCAGAGATCCGGGTGTTTCTCTTTGAGGGAGTAATCTATAATTTTCACTCCAGCTGCCATTCCCTTTAATGGAGCTTGCGGTCCAAAGGAGATATCCAGCCGTGGAATAACACTGCTATTCCAGAGATTTCCAAAGGAGGCAGTGTGCTATTCTCAAATCAGATTCAAACCATCAGAACATTACCTCTGTTTCTCCCGGAATTGCGCATAAAAAGAGTGCGGGATTTCAATGAAAAGCCACAGTTCTGGGCCTGAGATTTAGCTCAGTGCTTCCGGTGCCTGCCTTGCAAGCGCACGGTCCTGAGTTTGATCCCCCCCACGGAAACCACATATAATGCTGGGCGTGGAGACACGCCCACCAACAATCAACAGCACATACTACAATGCAGGATGTGGTGGCTCATGCCTGTAAACCCAGCACTCGGCAGGCACGGACAGGAGGATTGCTGCATTTGGGGCGGCTTGCCTGGGCACCATAGTGAGCTCAGGGACAGGCTGAACTGCAACGCGAGACCCAATTTCAAAAAGCAAAAAAACAAACAAACAAAGAATAAGAAAGCCATAGTTCTGCTTAGGCACAGGGAACATGGAGAAACAATCTTTCCTACTCATGCAAATAGTGCACAGAGTGAGCTTGGAGTACTCAGATTCTGAAAATCAATTTATAGCAACACCGTGTGAATTCCAGGTTTTGCTCATGGAGATTAAGCCTCTGATATCCCTTATTCTCCCTTTCACTTGCTTGGATGTTGGTAGAAAAGAGAGGCATCTTACTATTATGTGTAATCCAAGCCTTATAAGTGGAAAACAGGCATTCTCCACCTCTGTCTTCAGGCTCTAATGCTCCAAAGGAACATAGCTGTGCCCCAGGACTCGTTTCTACTAAGGGCTTGTGACGTCATAATTGGAGTTTCAGAACCGCAGACAAGGAAGTCTAAAGGAACAAATTCTTGTGTCCTAGAGGTAAATGGCTAAGAGCAGGGAGGTGCTAATTTCCGCTCCGGCCCTCAAAGAGACTGCATAAGAAGCACGCCTAAGTTCCAGGTGTTTCTCTTTGAGGGAGTAATCTATGAAAATCACTCCAGCTGCTTGCTCTTGAATGGAGCTTGTGGGCAAATAGAGATATCCACCAGTGGGATAGCACTACTAGTCGAGAGATTTCCGAAGGGAGCATTTTGCTTTTTCTCAATTCAGATTCTAAACTTCAGACCATTATGTCTCATTCTCCACCATTTGCCCGAACAAAGAGTGTGCGATTTTAGTCATCAGGCAGAGTGCTCCTCAGGCACAGGGACATGGAGAATCAATCAGTTCCTACTCTTGAAAATAATTCACAGATTGAGCTGGGAGTACCTTCCCCCTCTCTTTCTGAAAGACATTACACAGGAACACCATATGAATTACAAATTTGCTTGGGGAGATGAAGCCCATGATATCCCAGCTACTCACTTTCCCTTGCTTGGATGTTGCTAGAGAAGACAGGCATCCTGCAATTAGGTGTCATCCAAGCTTTGATGTGGAAAACAGGCTTTCCCCCGTCTGTCTTCAGGCTCTAACCGTCCACAAACACTTAGCAGTGTGCAAGGACTCGCTTCTACAGGGGCACTATGACGTCGTAATAGGACTTTCCCTAAGACAGACAAAAGTCGTCCAAAGGAAAAAACTATTGCGCCCTTGTAGTAACCGGGTAAGGGCTGGGAGGTGTTGTTTCCACTCTGTTCCTCAAACTGACTTCACAAGAAGCAGGTCTATGTCACAGGTGCTTCTATTTGAGGGAATAATATACAAATATCAGTCCAGGTGCCACTGGCTTGAATGGAGCATGTTGTCACAAGGAGATATTCAACCGTGGAATAGCACTCCTAGTTGAGATATTTCTAAAGGAGGCACTGTGCTTCTTTTGATGCAGAATCTAAACTTCAGAACATTACGTCTGTTTCTCCAAAATTTGACCGGACCAAGAGGGCGCGATTCAAATGTGAATCCAGACTTCTGCTCATGCACAAGGAACATGGACAATCAATCCGTTCCTACACTTGCAAATAAGGTACAGAAAGAGCATGGAAAACAGACCTAATCAGATACTGAAAATCAGTTTATAGCAACACGGTGTGAATCCCTACTTTTGCTTGGGGAGATTAAGTCCTTGTTATCCCAGATTCTCCCTTTCTCTTGCTTGGATGTGGCTAGAAAAGAGAGGCAACTGGCAATGAGGTGTGATCCAAGACTTTGATGTGGATAACAGGCATTTCCAACCTCTGTTTTCAGGCTCTAAGGTTCCAAACACACATAACAGTGCGCCAGGACTCCTTTTTCAAATGGGATGGTGACATCATAATTGGACTTTCAGTACCACAGACAAACGTACCCTATAGGAACAAACTCTTGCCCCCTGACGGTAATTGCCAAAGAGCAGGGTAGTAGTAATTTCGATTTCGTTCCTGAAATTGCCTTCACAAAAAGCATGTCAGCTTTCCGGGTGTTTCTCTTTGAGGGAGTAACCTATAATTTTCACACCAGCTGCCATTCCCTTGAATGGAGCTTGCAGTCGAATGGAGATACCAACCCGTGGAATAGCACTCCTATTCCAGAGATTTCCGAAGGAGGCAGTGTGCTTTTCTCAAATCAGATTCGAACCATCAGAATATTACCTCTATTTCTCCAGGGAGTGCCCATATAATGAGTTTGTGATTTCACTGAAAAGCCACAGTTCTGGGCCTGAGGTTTAGCTCAGTGCTTCCGACGCCTGCCTTGCAAGCGCAAGGTCCTGAGTTTAATCCCCCCCCCGGAAACCACATATAATGCTGGGCGTGGAGACACGCCCACCATCAATCAACACCACATACTACAATGCAGGATGTGGTGGCTCATGCCTGTAAACCCAGCACTCGGCAGGCACGGACAGGAGGATTGCTGAGTTTGCGGCGGCTTGCCTGGGCACCATAGTGAGCTCAGGGCCAGGCGGAACTACAACGCGAGACCCAATTTAAAAAAAAAAAAATCAAACAAACAAAGAAATAAAAAGCCATAGTTCTCCTTAGGCACAGGGAACATGGAGAAACAATCTTTTCCTATTCGTGCAAATACTGCACACAGTGAGATTAGAGTACTCAGATTATGAAAATCAATTCATAGCAACACCGTGTGAATTCCAGGTTTTGCTCATGGAGATTAAGCCTCTGATATCCCTTATTCTCCCTTTCGCTTGCTTGGATGTTGGTAGAAAAGAGAGGCATCTTACTATTAGGTGTAATCCAAGCCTTTGAAGTGGAAAACAGGCATTCTCCACCTCTGTCTTCAGGCTCTAATGCTCCAAAGGAACATAGCAGTGCCCCAGGACTCGTTTCTACTAAGGGATTGTGACGTCATAATTGGAGTTTCACAACCGCAGACAACGGAAGTCTAAAGGAACAAATTCTTGTGTCCTAGAGATAAACGGCTAAGAGCAAGGAGGTGCTTATTTCCGCTCCGGGTCTCAATCTGACTTCATAAGGAGCACGTCTGAGTTCCAGGTCTTTCTCTTTGAGGGAGTAATCTACGACAATCACTCCAGCTGCCTTGCGCTTGAATGGAGCTTGTGGGCAAAAGGAGATATCCACCCGTGGGATAGCACTACTACTCGAGTTATTTCCGAAGGAGGCATTTTGCTTTTCTCAATTCAGATTCAAAACTTCAGACCATTATGTCTCTTTCTCCACCATTTGCCCGAACAAAGACTGCGCGATTTTAGTCATCAGGCAGAGTGCTCCTCAGGCACAGGGACATGGAGAATCAATCAGATCTTACTCTTGAAAATAATTCACAGATTGAGCTGGGAGTACCTTCCCCCTCACATTCAGAACGATGTTACACAGGAACACCATGTGAATTACAAATTTGCTTGGGGAGATGAAGCCCATGACATCCCAGGAACTCACTTTACCATGCTTGGAGGTAGCTAGAGAAGTGAGGCATCCTGCAATTAGGTGTCATCCAAGCTTTGATGTGGAAAACAGGCTTTTCCCCCCTCTGTCTTCAGGCTCTAACCATCCACACACACTTAGCAGTGTGCCAGGTCTCGCTTCTACAGGGGGACTATGACGTCGTAATAGGACTTTCCCTACGACAGACAAAGGTCGTCTAAAGGAACAAACTCTTGCGCCCTTGTAGTAACCGGCTAAGGCCTGGGAGGGGTTGTTTCCACTCTGTTCCTCAAACTGACTTCACAAGAAGCAGGGCTATGTCACAGTGTTTCTATTTGAGGGAATAATGTACAAATATCAGTCCAGGTGCCACTGGCTTGAATGGAGCATGTGTTCACAAGGAGATATTCAACCGTGGAATAGCACTCCTAGTTGAGATATTTCTTAAGGAGGCACTGTGCTTCTTTCGATGCAGAATCTAAACTTCAGAACATTACGTCTGTTTCTCCAAAATTTGACCGGACCAAGAGGGCGCGATTCAAGTGTGAATCCAGACTTCTGCTCATGCAAAAGGAACATGGACAATCAATCCGTTCCTACACTTGCAAATAAGGTACAGAAAGAGCATGGAAAACAGACATAATCAGATACTGAAAATCAGTTTATAGCAACACGGTGTGAATTCCTACTTTGGCTTGGGGAGATTAAGTCCTTATTATCCCAGATTCTCCGTTTCTCTTGCTTGGATGTGACTAGAAAAGAGAGGCATCTGGCAATAAGGTGTGATCCAAGACTTTGATGTGGATAACAGGCATTTCCAACCTCTGTTTTCAGGCTCTAAGATTCCAAACACACATAACAGTGCGCCAGGACTCGTTTTTAATATGGGATGGTGACATCATAATTGGACTTTCACTACCACAGACAAACGTACCCTAAAAGAACAAACTCTTGCCCCCTGACGGTAATTGCCAAAGAGCAGGGTACTTGTAATTTCGACTTCGTTCCTGAAAATGCCTTCACAAAAAGCAGGTCAGAATTCCAGGTGTTTCTCTTTGAGGGAGTAACCTATAATTTTCACTCCAGCTGCCATTCCCTTGAATGGAGCTTGCGGTCCAATAGAGATATACACCAGTGGAATATCACACCTATTCCAGAGATTTCCGAAGGAGGCAGTGTGCTTTTCTCAAATCAGATTCGAACCATCAGAATATGACCTCTGTTTCTCCAGGGATTGCCCATACAAAGAGTGCGGGATTACAATGAAAAGCCACAGTTCTGGGCCTGAGGTTTAGCTCAGTGCTTCCGGTGCCAGCCTTGCAAGCGCAAGGTCTTGAGTTTGATCCCTGGAAACCACATATAATGCTGGGCATGGAGACACGCCCACCAACAGTCAATACAACATACTACAATGCAGGATGTGGTGGCTCATGCCTGTAATCCCAGCACTTGGCAGGCAGGGACAGGAGGATTCCTGAGTTTGCAGCGGCTTGCCTGGGCACCATAGTGAGCTCACGGCCAGGCTGAACTACAACGGGAGACCCAATTTCAAAAAGCAAAAAACAAACAAACCAAGAAAAAAAAAGCCATAGTTCTCCTTAGGCACAGGGAACATGGAGAAACAATCTTTTCCTACTCGTGCAAATGCTGCTCAGCGAAAGCTTGGAGTACTCAGATACTGAAAATCAATTTATGGCAACACCGTGTGAATTCCACGTTTTGCTCGTGGAGATTAAGCCTCTGATATCCCTTATTCTCCCTTTCGCTTGCTTGGATGTTGGTAGAAAAGAGAGGCATCTTACAATTAGGTGTAATCCAAGCCTTTGAAGTAGAAAACAGGCATTCTCCACCTCTGTCTTCACGCTCTATCGCTGCAAAGGAACAAAGCAGTGCCCCAGGACTCGTTTCTACTAAGGGCTTGTGACGTCATAATTGAAGTTTCACGACCGCAGACAACAGAAGTCTAAAGGAACAAATTCTTCTGTCCTGGAGTTGAACGGCTAAGAGCAGGGAGGTGCTAATTTCCACTCCGGCTCTCAAACTGACTTCATAAGATGCAGGTCTGTGTTCCAGGTGTTTCTCTTTGAGGGAGTAATCTACGACAATCACTCCAGCTGCCTTGCGGTTGAATGGAGCTTGTAGGCAAAAGGAGATATCCACCCGTGGGATAGCACTACTAGTCGAGAGATTTCCAAAGGAGGCATTTTGCTTTTCTCAATTCAGATTCTAAACTTCAGACAATTATGTCTCTTTGTCCACCATTTGCCCGAACAAAGCTTGTGCGATTTTACTCATCAGGCGGAGTGCTCCTCAGGCACAGGGACTTGGAGAATCAATCAGATCTTACTCTTGAAAATATTTCACAGATGGAGCTGGGAGTACCTTGCCCCTCACATTCAGAAAGACATTACACAGGAACACCATGTGAATTACAAATTCACTTGGGGAGATGAAGCCCATGACATCCCAGCTACTCACTTTCACTTGCTTGGATGTTGCTAGAGAAGAGAGGCATCCTGCAATTAGGTGTCATCCAAGCTTTGATGTGGAAAACAGGCTTTTCCCCCTCTGTCTTCAGGCTCTAACCGTCCACACACACTTAGCAGTGTGCCAGGACTCGCTTCTTCAGGGGCACTCTGATGTCATAATAGGACTTTCCCTACGACAGACCAAGGTTGTCTAAAGGAAAAAACTCTTGCGCCCTTGTAGTAACCGGCTAAGGGCTGGGAGGTGTTGTTTCCACTCTGTTCCTCAAACAGACTTCACACGAAGCAGGTCTATGTCACAGGTGTTTCTATTTGAGGGAATAATCTACAAATATCAGTCCAGGTGCCACTGGCTTGAATGGAGCATGTGGTCACAAGGAGATATTCAACCGTGGAGTAGCACTCCTAGTTGAGATATTTTTTAAGGAGGCACTGTGCTTCTTTCGATGCAGAATCTAACCTTCAGAACAT